>JXSR01S044428.1:0-13430 GCA_000969725.1 Ophiothrix spiculata | reverse complement strand
TCCGACCGGACTCCGGTCGGCGTCTGTGGTATACAGCCCGGTATGACGCCGTTAACACATCGTAACCTCGCCGCAAGCTTATGTGACCAGGGTATGAGACATAGCTTTTATTTAAAACAATAGGGGATATCGATTAAATGATTAGTATCCAGGTGCCATAATCCTATAGATATTTTATATTATGTCCAGTAAAGCTTCCTGGCAAACGGCTATCAGCAGAAAATAGTCAGAAAACTATTGAGGCATTGGTCGCGTTTAATTAAAACCTCTTGTAAAACAGTCTGGGCCGCTCGTTCAATTCAGCGTGTACGCTTCTTTGAGCGATCACGCTCAAGTCAGCGTTGAATTCACGCTCGATGAGGAGAGATGTCAAGCGCACGCATGTTTGGTCAACGTTTCGCTTCACTACACCGTGTCACTCAAAGCTACACTGATTTTTTTTCGTTCCTTGTAAATGTCTCCAGATTTTTAAAGTTTTGACAGGGTCATAAAAAAATTCACCGGGGAATTAATTTGTGGCAACGGCAAAAGCATGGTTGTACGTCGCAAGTACGCCACATTAAGCGTGATCGCTGAATTGAGCGATGCCAACGTTACTGTCAATTCATTATATCATGGGCGATTAACGTAGGAGTAAAATGATTGATTAAAAGTTGCTTTAATTGCTATCAACAAAATTGTGCATGGTTTTTTTTTACATAATAATGGGGAAAAACCTTCCAAAGTTTTTATTCTGGGTTAGTCGCACTTGTATCATACAATACTAAGATTTGACGAATGTCAGTAATGACATTTTTTTTAAATAACTTTCGATGCCCATAGTTACTAAATCCGTCTGTATAGCCATTTCAACATTAGTAGATAAATAGACTGCAGAATAAAGCACTCTGTCTCCTCAGAATTGAATAACCTCTGAAAGCTGGCATTGTTCCACTGCAACACAGGAGGAATGTTGCAGTTTTCAGTTTTTTTATGACCATCTTTTGCACGTATTCGAACAGGAGAAAAAACAACCAAATCATAACGGAAAATACCCTTATCATTGTTTATACCAACATGATCAAAGATATATGCTATTCAAACTTGATGCTCAATTCAATAATCTAATTGAAAAAGGGTTCTTCCTTCATTCACAGAGTTGTACTTGCAGGTACATTTTTTCCACTTTTCACTAATACACAACAATATGTTGAGTTGAAGTCTAAAATTACCATTTTTTATTTTCCAACACAATTAATGTTCAACATATTTCTACAATCATACATTTCTTTTCCCAAGAATCTCCAATTTGATTTTTGTCACGACTATCTTTGAAACGTATACGTATTATAGAACGAAAAAACAAACAAATGTTAACGGCTGCTATTCGTTTCTTTGTTTATATAATCTTAACATTCTATCCACCTTGATCATGTAGATACTCAATTATATGCTCTAAATAAAAAAAGAAGTTTCTTCTATCCTGACAACGTTATTATACTTGATTTCACAGTACATTTTCCACTTAAGTTGGTATCCAAACAATTTTCCTTGCTCTATGTTGAAAGTCTATTTTAGCCTTGAATAACAGTAATTACATTCTAAGTTGGATGTACATAAATGAGACGAAGCAAAGATCCCGAAGCCAAAGTATATATGGAACTCTTTTACAAATTTCCTATTATTATAGATATTTCCAGACTGATCTATTTGACGCGCACCTCAGTTGCCATGCAAAATAGTTGTCAAGTTGTCGGGGTGCAACAGTTATTATAGTATGATAGAGCTAGGTTACGTTTAGTTTAGGAAGCTTAAAGGTGCGCATACCGGGATACCCCCACAAACATTTACTACAATTTTAAAGTTCTTTGAAGCCACACAGGCAATTTTGTTGTGTAGGGAATGAACGTAAATAATAAATAGCGATAAAGGTCGTTCTTCATAACTAAAATATTCACAAGACAACCAGAGAATACCAGAGGAACTGGCGATGTTGCTTATTGCAGCGGGCACGCTCTATCCAGTAATACAGGCACTCGCCCAATCGAGCGTACCGCTGCATGAAGCAGTACGCTCGATCGGGCGAGTGGCCCCGACTGAAAAAGGGCCTACATTTTGTGCAGAATTTATTTAATATTATATTTTGAAGAAATATTCGGATGTTTCAACCATACCAAAAACACATGTACACCCGCCTTACATTGCATGTATTAAAAATAAATAAATAATACAGGTTGTTGAATGTACATTGTACATGTAAGACATGGCGCAATTATTTATTTGTTTATTGTTAGCTATACTTAAGATGAATGAAGAGTCTAAAAAGTATGCAATGTCTTTAAAGATATGCGTTTACTTACAATACAGTATAATGTTTTAGGCAAAACGAGTGTGGCTTAAATGCAACGAATGACATAGTGCGTCTCATCATAAAATATTCATAACTCTATCTTTGCTGGAGCTTATCTCATGAGGAAAACATTAACAGAACGCAATCAATCTTCTAGAATTACTTAAATATGAACAGACTAAGACAAAGATCATTGCATATTAACAATTGACTTACATGTCACGTGTTTCGACTTTGAAGTATCATGCCATTATCAGACTTAGGCATGTTGCATTTACATCTAGCATTAAAACGTTCCTGATAACGTTAACTAAAGCGAATAAACGTAAACAAATAACACCTAATATTCATTTTATACCGGACCTTTTGTTATGAGGTGGGACGAATCTGCATTACATTCATTCATTCTTTATTTTCATCAACATTGGTTCATATACAAACAGAATATATTAAAAATAATACGAGTAATATATACAATGTGATGCGGTTGATGTATCACAAAGCCAATGGCCTGAGATCGATACATCACCTTAGTACATTAACAAATAAAACGATGATGTATAATGGAATTTGCATGTCCTTTCTTTTTAACGCATTAGTACATTAACAAATAACACACTGATGTATAATGGAATTTGCATGTCCTTTCTTTTTAACGCATAGCATTTCTTTTCCTGTGTTAAAGTCTCAGTAAATTATATACATTGTAAAGCTATAATTGTAAGGATTGTCGACTAACCAAAACAAAAGGTGTATATACAGGGTGGAACAAATGTCATATAGGGTGTAAGTATAGAATTTCATGCAAAAATGGCACCATAATTGATTTCATCATATCTCTATAACTGTATGTACTCGTAATTCAATCATTTGACCCTTTGATGTATAAACGGGGTGCTATATACTCTCAAATAAACCAAACTTAAAGGAATTTTCATTCTGTACTGAGCTAAAGTGTGATTAAATATTTCTTAAAAGTCAATTTGAATCCGTTTCTACAGATACCATTTATATGACTTCGTCCACAATTTCTTTTCATAATCATCCACAATTTCTTTTCATAATCACTGATTTTTCATTTCTTCATAAATAATAACCCTTCAGATAATAGACAATTCATTGAGATTCAATGCATTGTAATACATACTTGCTAGGTTGCATCTGCACTGTTGCATCCTCAGACACCCACCCAGCGCCATTCGAATGCGATTATTTCAAAAAACAAAGGATAATTGATGATGAAACAATGGGGACTTATAGCCTGATAAATTGTTAAGGTAATGATCATAAATCAAATCAATGGACCACACCTAAAATTATCGTAAACATACTCCTGATTGTTACCTACAACTGTAACGCCTCCACCGATTTACTATGCCTCAATTAGTGGCACAAAGCCACCGATCTAAAATATAATTAACTGATTTCATTCTGAAATTTCCGAAATGTATTTAATTCAAAGCCAAAATTAGATAAGAATGTTAACAAGATCAGTAAGCAAGCAACATATACTGTATATGCATTAAGTTGTTTAAGAAATTTAGGCACAATTATGAGAAATTAATGACTGTCTATAAAGGCTACGTTAGACTTCTGTTTGAATATGTTGATGATTTGTGGCGCTCTCCAATCACTTTTTTTATACATCATGGAGATTAAAAGACTGAAGCTCTGTGCATTAAAACTGTCCCAGGGGGAGTTAAGCCTTCAAAGTGCTGAATTGTATCTATTAGTAGAATTGCGCCATTTTAGAAAATGAATGGAGTATTTCCATTGAATGGGAACATTTGTTTTCTCTCAGAATAAGCTCTATACTCTTAACTTCATTAGCCTGGTTTGCAAACAGAATCGAATTCTCTGTGCAAGTCTTTAACTTTGTTGGCAATAGTTAATTCCACTTGATTTTTACGTCATCTACGTAATTTCTAAGTAATAGCCACATGATGTGCATGAACAAGTGGCTTTTAAATTGTTTGTCTAACTAACCAAATGTGCAATATAAAGCTCATGCTCAATTTGTTCACATATTTATGTCGTATTCTGGTCTGCTTTATTTATTATAAAAATCTTAATGTCATAAAAATTCACTAACTTTCTTAAAAGAATACAATTAAATACATAACATATTTGAACTCACCAATTATATAGCATACAATTTTAAACAGACATAGTATAAATAATTAAGACTAATCACATACATTATAACGTCAGATACAACATATTTATAACTCTACCTTTCTCTGAGCTTCTCTCCGAAGACAAACTTTGTCAGAATGAAATCAATCTTCTAGAGTTTCTATGCATATGGATAGATCAAAGTAAAGATCATTGCGTATAAACAAGTGACTTAAATGTAATATTTTAATATTTTAAAGTAAACTACTAAAAGCAGAAATATGTAACATGTTGCATTTATATCTAAAGTGAATCCAAAATTTCCCTACTCACTATACATATTCAAAGCCATTATTAAAAGTTAATGCCATCGAAACCATTAAATATCTTATTACAATGATAAGTTGAAATTCTTGAAATTCATGACACTCAGAATCCCTCTTTATTAATCACCTCCGAAATACCCGATATTGGCCTGAAATACCCGACAAATCCAATCAGTTGTAAAATGAAGTGAAAAATCGCTATTAATTGTTTTCACTGTGAATCCTTTGCTTTTCTTGCGATCATGCATAACGGACACTCATGACAAAAGATAAAAGGGCTTAACAGTTGTAATCATATAACTATTATGCCAAGAAGATACTTGTAATCTCATTGAGTGCTTTTTACACCATATGATCTTTACTTTGATTCTGCATTGAAATTGCAAAACCCTTATCTCGAGGAAATAATAAATACCTTTGATATCATAAACTGTTGGACAATTATTGATTGCATTCTGAGTCACTTTGCATTTTGGATTCTCATCTGACGAAAGTGTTAAGTAAAGTGCGACGGGCTGATCATTCAATAATTGACATCTGTTGCATCGATAAATCACAACACCTTTTCAACTTGCATCTCATAAGAACGCTACCAATTTTGACGTAGGAGTAGAAGACACATTAGGAGCAAAAAACTTGCTGTCAGAGTAAGAATATTTAGTTAAACATGGGCGACATTAGGTAGTTGTAATTGGGAATTTTACAATCTAATTCTACGTTGAAAATGGATCATTATCATAATCACATTATAAAATGGTGCTGATAGAAGGATATATCGTAAAGATGATGTAATCTTTCCTTACCAAAGTTTTCATTGATCTTTACTCTAGATTTGAAAATTTTTATACAAACATCAAGAAATGTTAACATTCAAAATGGTAACACATACTATTCAATGTATTATAATTTATTATTTTGAGCGATAGCAATGACGATATTTGCTTTATATCTTATTAATCCAGTATGATGAAATACAAACATGATTAGCCACCACCTTTGATAAAAAACATTTTTATTTCATAATCATTACGTTACATATTAACAGTAACTAAAAATAAATGCAATTATATAGACGGATGATATTTGATTTGAATTACATTTGTTGGTAATTTTTTAGAGTAAGTAACGAGTTAAGTTTGTTATTGTTGGGAAGAAGCAGTTAATAATTTAAACAAAAGAAATGAACCCCATTATAGTTACGCTCATCAGTCTTTTCAATGTGAATGAAACCATATAAGCGCAAAAATATTTACAAGACAATTGTGACGTTTTGACTGTTTAGGGGTCGCTTCAAAACTCAACCAGCGGTCGCCTGTCGGTTGTGGGTGGTTCAACTAGAATTAACAATAGACAACCGCCCGAACTGTCCAGAACCGGCAGACAACCACCGGTTGAGTTTTGAAGCCGCCCCTAGATGTATTGTTGAAGCTGCCCATTTTTGTGTTATGTTTAATATGCCATCACAAATATATTTTTATTTGTTATGGTTATGTTCAAAAATATTTGTATGACTGCCTTTTTGACTCACAAAACCTTTTTATATTTCTGTCACTTGTTATTTCTATAGCCTTATAGTAATGAAAATAACAGCTACCGAGACATATTAAATAATGAAATATTTAACAATGTTTTAAGATTTTAAGGAAGTAGGGAGCCGATATCAACATATATATAATTTACATTCATATAATCATGCATTTTTCGTTGTTTCAATCTCGGTTTGCGTCTTGTTTACTCTTCACAGGCAAGTAAAGTCTGCAACAATACATTAAAACGCGAAAATAAGTAAATCTGTAAATTATGTGCTTTCCGTTTTATCAAAAAATATATTAATAAATTAGGTAAAATGTTGTTTCGAAACAAATGCAATTTTGGGTACCATGACGTTTTAAGGTTTCTATTATGCATATACATGTATAAGCATACACATTTAAGTGTAACGTAACATAAAACAATCGTATCTATATAAATAAAAGGAAAAGGGCTAAATGTTGTCCCAAAGATATGCCTTTATCCCGAGTTCTGATTTTTTGACATTACTTGGGTGTGTTCTCGAATTTTGAAGGTCGTTTTTTAAAAACCATTCGGTAACTATGAAAAACCCCAGAAAAAACACAAAAAATTATACTCAGTCGCTGATGCATTATGGATAATTTTGGCTTTGCTATTCGCAGCTTTGCGTGAATGTCTGCGCGTCATCACTGAGGTAACGTGATCGTTGATATTTTCCTTCTTAGGCCTATAATTATCCGCGGAAAGAAAAAACAGGCCTAAAAAAACGTTATGACAAAAAAAAAGCGGAAATTATGCGAGACAAATTGTCGAAAAGTAGCCAACGAAGAAGCCAAACGTAAAAGGACATTGAGGGCTCAGAATGAAGCTATAGGCCTACCGTAATAGTTTGAAAGTAGGCCCTACTGGTGTGGCAGTAAACGGGAACTTTCAATTTCATCATGATCACTAATAATAATGTACCGTAATGATATACAAATTCGTATCTTTTTTCGTTTCCGATGATTCGCGTTTATATTTTTCTTCGTATTTTCCGAGGGAAGAAAGAAAAAATAATATGATGGGTGTAGGGATAAAATTTGGAAGTACAGCATCATTAATAATTAGGCCTAAACGAGAAAAGCGTAATAGAGTCAGATTCAAATAATGGGGGTGAACAGCAAATTGAGTGTATGTTAATTCAGTTTTGAATGTACTTATTTTGGCAATCTTCCTCTCTCTATATATATAGAACGGGATAATTTAAGAGCAGAAAACGCTTATAAAGTCTTTAAGGGAATCTTATAAGATTGGACAAGAGCGTAGTTTTTTTTAATGCAGCGCCTGTTGATTGTAACAACTTGCGCAAAAGCCGGATAAAATTGCTCCGCTATGACAGGAGCGGGTAAAATGAAGGGCTATAATAATGGGCCTGTTTTGGAAATTTTACCCTATATTTGAAAAGTTTTGCCCTATAGGCCTACTATAATAGAACGGGCAGATTTTAAAGTAAAAAGCAGATCTAGAGAAAACGGGTTTTAAGCCAACGGGAAAATAAATAATTACCGCAATCAGTATTTTGTATACGGAAAGATTGGGAAATACGCGCGGAATGGTGTATCTTATAATTTCATAATAGAACGGGAAATGTATTTCATAATTTCATAATAGAACGGACATTTTTAGAGCAGAAAAGTATATTCAATAATAAACATCAACAGGTCTATTATGAGAAAAGTTTGAAGGTGGGGGGGGGGGGGGGGGGGGGGTAAATGAAGTTTCTATGGGCCTATTTTTGACCATATTACCCTATAAATTTTAGAGTAGAAGTATAGGGTTTAAAAGCTTATAAGGTCTGTGAAAAACATCAGGTAGATCCCGAGTTCACATCACTCGGTCAACGGGTCATGTTCTTGACAGCTCTTGACAGCTCTTGACCAAGTATTCAATCTCAATTAATTTATTGAATTGTTGGTAGTTGATACTGTTTCTAGATCTAAATGCAGATTGAAGATGCACAATTGAAACAACCTGATTGTGGCGATTTTTGACGGCCTAATAATTATAGATGGTTTTGCTTAGGGAATTATATTAAAGACGGACTGTAGAAGACACAGTACTTCAAGAAAATTAATGCAAAAGATAAATTCACAATAAAAAAGTCATATGCATCAATATCTATGCTTTTAAAGCCACATCTGGATAAAAACGTAGAGGATTTATCTTTAATATTTTCCTTTCAAATCACGTGTTACATTTGACTTAAACGACTTAAACGAAACTGACTTGGATAGGATGTTGCGATCCTCTCACTTCTAGTTGAACATATCTTTAATCACTCAATAGACATAAATACAACAGTGTTTTGGTTAATAGCTGTAAAGGATAAATTGCAGTTTAATATAGATAAATATCTGCTTTAACATAGATGAATTTACAATTTCAAAGATTACAATCTACAAGCAACTCACTGTATACTAACATAAGTTCTCAACGCGCAGTATAACTTACATACGACGAATAAGATATAAAATATTCATAACTCTATTTTTGCTGGAGCTTGTCTCGTGAGACAAACTTGAACAGAATGCAATCAATCTTCTTGAATTACTTGCATATGGATAGATCGGAGTA
Source organism: Ophiothrix spiculata (assembly GCA_000969725.1). NCBI lineage: Eukaryota > Metazoa > Echinodermata > Ophiuroidea > Amphilepidida > Ophiotrichidae > Ophiothrix > Ophiothrix spiculata. The sequence continues at coordinate 4,535 of JXSR01S044428.1, read as the reverse complement.
AAGATCATTGCAAATCATCAACAATTGAGTTACATGTCACATATTGCTATGGAGTAGGAAATTATGGCTATAATATCTTGAACTTGATCAAATATAATATATAAATGAAAATAAGCATAACACGTTGTTCACTGCAAGATATCACGGGTCACGTAACCTAATTATGACATTTGGGCTTGGGACTTACTAAATGCAAAATAACTCTACAGCACGCCATTTTACATCACCAATAACTTCAAAAGGTCTTATTATCATTTAATTCCAAAAGGGACACGATACACAATCATGACAATGGTTGCACGTACCATGTATGCATCCGGGGACTTCCTTCCATATCTCATAATATAGACTGTGCAGATAAATGATTTGACGAAATATTATCGTTCTTGATATTCAATATTACAACATTGTCAACAATAAGAAGTAAAACATTCAATATGCAACAGTGTGCATCTATACATAGATTACAAAAACATATTTGAACTTGCAACTTGTAAAAATTTGTGAAATTTCAAAGTATGTACAATTGATGGCAATTATGGACCACAATGGGTGTCAAATTCAAAACCATGGGACAAACTAAGTGTCAAATACAAAGTGTAGAGTGAATTATAAATGTCAAACCTGATTTACAAAAAGGTATTATATGTTCATCAAACATGAAGTATCATTTGATCCAGTCATTCGGTAAATAAAAATGGTTTTGCTAGAACTATATATTTATAAAATACACCAACATCGATAACTTCAATTCCTGGTTTTAATCTTCTTGGATTAGTTGCGTATTTTGCTGATTAAAGTCAGGCCGTAGCTAGGGTGCAGGGTGCGGTGGGAGGCGTTGCACCCCCAAATTTGACAATGTACAAAAAAGGTCCACAAAAATTCCCTTAAAAACACATAAAACACCAAAACACGTAAATGTCGATAGTTTCTTAATAAAATACTACTATTGCTCATGAAAACCTGTTTTTTAAATCCGCACTCCCTTTGAAAAAATCTTGGCTACGGGCCTGATCAAAGTAAAGATCACTGCATACTTATATGACACCCGTTATGACTTAAATGTATTCCGCCGAGAATGAATCACGAGTAAATATTCACAACTCTATCTTTGCTTGAGCATGTCTCGTAAGTTAAACTTAAACAGAATGCAATCAATCGTCTTTTTTATATATCCATTGACAGATCAAAGTGAAGATTACTGCATATGAACAATGTCCAACTTCAAAGAATACTGGCATTGATAGACGTGCGGTCGGAAGGCGTTTTTATTACACTCGAGCTTTCGTTAGGATTATTGAGCAGGATAAAAGTACAGGGTGTCCCAATAAATATTGTCGCTGATTTACTCTGAACTTGGACATATTAGCTACTCGAAAATTAAATCATTCTAAAGCCCATAGTTTTAGTACCTCATTGATTGTATCATGTTCCTCTTGCACAATGAAAATGGTGTGTTTAAACCTATAATCAGAGGGCATGACAAGGTTCTATGCGAATTCGGGCTTGAGAAATTTACTGTAAATGATTTCTTATTCGGTTGGAGTCAAAACAAATTGAACAAGGTGTATCAACAGCCAATGGAGACGGATTAAAGGATGTGCAGGAGGTTAATGACAAGAAAAAAATAAAATGAATAAGTGAAAAACTAACACTAACGTGACTCCAAAGAATTCTCAGAATAGAACAAAAAATAATCAAATTCTAAAACAACACATTTATTAAAACACTGATAACACAAATCATGAAATATTATGTGATTAATTTATATTTTTATGGTTTAATATTAAAACACAACATTTTTTTTAAGAATTTTTAGCAATGCGAGCCGCCAGATTTATTCGAAGAATTTTCTTACAGTTGTTTCTTTTTTGCGCAATTGCCATTAATACTAACCCAGTGGTAGACTCATTGCTTTTGATTTGAAATAAAACATAAGACAACTATCTGTTCGATATTTTGGTAATAATATAAAAAAAAATATAATTACTTTGTTAGATTGAGTTTTCAATTTCCAAAATAAGACAAACAAACCAGCTTTGGCTTTGCATATAAACAATATATACGAAAATTTTAATTGTGTCAATAAACCTTAATTTTACAGTCTTTATGTAGGAGAAAGAAACATATCCAAAGTGGCTTCATATGACTACGTTTTAAAGAATATTTGCGAAACGTGTGCGTCGACTTTGTCACTGTAAACTACATTATTCAACCGCTAATGTTGTAAAGACCCTTTTGATGTTCTTTGTAAACTTGCTTAACCATACGATTTCCATTGTGCAGAAGGGAAATGATACAAGCTGATATAATGATATCTCTCTCAACGATGATGAACAAGACTATGAGCTTTAGATGACATATCCAAAGTGGCTTCATATGACTACGTTTTAAAGAATATTTGCGAAACGTGTGCGTCGACTTTGTCACTGTAAACTACATTATTCAACCGCTAATGTTGTAAAGACCCTTTTGATGTTCTTTGTAAACTTGCTTAACCATACGATTTCCATTGTGCAGAAGGGAAATGATACAAGCTGATATAATGATATCTCTCTCAACGATGATGAACAAGACTATGAGCTTTAGATGACATATCCAAAGTGGCTTCATTTGACTACGTTTTAAAGAATTTTGGCGAAACGTATGACTTTGTCACTGTAAAAACTATTAAACCGTTAATGTTGTTAAGACCCTTTTGATGTTGATTTGCAGATCTATGACATTTATAACTTGACTGATGGTCGGATCGTGCTCTCTTCTGAACAATCATAAGTGGTAATGACCTGCAATGATGCGTACCAAGTACCAACAGGCTAAGGCTGAACCAGGACAAAACGGGGATCTTTGTTGCACCATCTCCTTACAATAGCGAATCTTTACAGCAATTTTTTCCCATTTTCATTTCAGTGAACAAAAATAACCTTTTTTTTCTTCCGTTCGTGTTAATTATTGCCATTACTTCGATCATTCTATGATCCTGGGTAAGCATATAATCCCCATGTCTAGTTTTATGAATTGCAGCTGTAGTATAACATGAAGCACAAAAGAAAATATGTGGATTCTGACCCTGTTTAAACATTTTCCGCACTCTGTCTTTTCTTTGTAAGTTAAATTATTGCAAATCTCTGTTGTATAACCAGGTCTGTGTATAACATTGTTAAAGATTCATGCACTCCGCGTATCATCTAACCAATTAGAGCTCAAAAAATATAGTTTGGAATGAAGGCATTTCTTTTCTTGTTCGAACAAAAATATGACAAAAGAAGTTTTAAAGTGGTCACTTCAAGAAATTTTAGGCTAATAATGTATTTTTTATAATTTTTTTATCATTCTTCTTGTCTTACCAATTGGAGTATATTAAATCAAAGCTTCAAGTATATCGCCCTAGCCTAAATTATTGTTACAACTTATGGAAATTGTACATGATCTTCAAAAGTTTAAAAAGTCGAAAGATTAACAAGTTTATTGGAGACATACTTAATCACAAACGTTTGTACACTTGGAAGTCAAAAAGCACCATCGTCTTTAAACAAATGGTTTTATTTAACCTACTTTTATAAACACACTAAGTAGTGTTGGTTCCCAAAATTTCATATTCCTTGGATATAGGCGCCAGTCACGTGATTTTTCAAAATGATTTTTGTCTGGGACAAACCATTTGACTTTCGGAGTGTGCTGGAAGTTTAGGTCGAGGAAAAAGAGTACAAAACAACATTTGGAAGCCAAAAGTAAAAGTCACCCGTACAATAAGAAATCGTATTAGTTTGCTACGAAAGGAAATAAAAGGAAATTCAACGAAGAAGAATTATTATAGATGTTTCCCTCGAATTTTAATTTAAAAAGGTACTATAACTAACAATCTCAAATATAAAAATATTCTAATTCTTGTAGAATCACATCTTAAAAACCATGTTAAGCGTAATAGTACATGCATACACATCAAAAACCTTATTTAAGGTAAATGTGGTAGTGATGTGATTACACGTTATAATCATAAACATTAGATGCCATTGGCACCAAATATGAATTATTGATAACATAATGTTGCACAGTTACGTCCTATGAAACACAATCACGGAGAATTAAGACATTTTGTTCAATACGTATCATAAGAGTTGCTCAATTTGAAGTAACAGTTGTATTTTAAGGAGGTGTGTTTTTCAGTAGTCTATATTCGTAATCATTTGTCCTGCTTTCCACATTAAAAATGGAATGCTTGTGTAAAAATATTATAACCTAAATTTAATTTAAAAAAAAAAGAAAAACCACCTTACCACAATGGAATTTTTTTTACCTTTTTCTACTTTGATGATTTTTTTCTTGATTAGATTAAGTTTTGAATATCTTATTTTAAACAACTAAAAACTTCAAGTGTTTTATGTAAGAATTGAATCATCATCATCCTTCGGCTCATAATCATTTTATATAATTCATTTCAGCAATTTAGATTTTCAGATGAGAAATGGTTACAACTTAATTCCTCTACACTCTTCTAATGACAACGAATGCATGGTTCGAAATAACCAACCAAA
>JXSR01S044424.1:0-11468 GCA_000969725.1 Ophiothrix spiculata | reverse complement strand
TCAAATAAATAAATAAATATCATCAGGTGAACCTGTTTTGGGCGTGCACTGTCCCATTTTTTCCATTTTCCAACTAGATTTTCAATTTTACCTGTCGTTTTCTTCCTCAATTGCTCTCCCTTTTACCCTATCCACTAGGTTGGCATAAATTTCTAAGTGAACAGCCTCAGATGGGGTGCCCCTCTATCTGTTACACCACTGCCTATATTAGGCCATCAACTGTATATGCAGACTTTGATTCTCTGGATGGATTCCCTGGGTTTAGGGGGTAAATGGGTATTCTGACTGGGTAACCACCCGCGTTACCAAAAAGGTGAAACCTGGACAGGTCTCGAGACTTGCAATATAGGGTATCAAATTTGGCTTTTAAGTCTCTCTCTGATAGGGTATCACACTAAGAAGGAATGGTTGAGTAATGACAATGGTGCTTTAAATTGCCAATAAAAGTGATTCAAAAACCTATAAACACTTCTTAAGAGTGTCCAAATAGTGTACAGTTACATTGACCTATGATTTCTTGTAATTATTTCGTCACATTTGCATACTATGGTCTCAGATAGGGTATTCATTTCAACAGCTATGGTCCCCGATAGGGTATCCGTTCGAACATATACGGTAGATTTATGGTCTCAGATAGGGTTTCATTTTACCCAATACTTACCAGTCTACAATAGAAGACTTTGGCACATGAAATTGTTTGCTACTAAGGTATGCTTGCACTGTTCCACCTCCAAAGTACCTTTTCCTGAGAACAACCTCTGACCCTTTCCTGACAATCAAAGCTCCAAGTCCAGTTGGAAAGCCAAACATCTTATAGAAAGAAACCGTGACAAAGTCAGCAGCACATTGACCAAGATCTAATGGTGATGTAGCGACCATCGCTGCTGCATCTAGGACTACATACCAGTTCCCATGGCAACAGATATGAGAGAACTGACCTTGTTTGACCTTTGTGCACCAATCTAATGAATATTTATAACCTGAGAAGTTGGACTGTGCTGGGTAGGCAAAAAGGCAATTACTGTGTTGTGAAGTAATTGATGAAGCATTGGATGTTTCAATATGGTTTTGAAAACTAGATTCAACTTTTTCATTTGTGATTGACACAACATGTGCTCCATTGTCCCTGGCAACTTCTCTAATTCCAATAACTGAGGTGTGATTATCATCCAGGTAGCAGAACCAGCCAGACGATCCACTTGTAGCTGAATTTGGAGTGTTGATGGTGCAATCCGTTGCATGATTTGAAACATAATCATCTATGATGCAGTCTGTTGCATGATTGGGGAAAGAGGTATTTTTGTTGCTGTCTGTTCCATAATCTGAAACAGAAGCATTGACTGTGCAATCAGTTGCATGACTGGAACCTTTAGCACTGAGGGTGCAGCAGTCTGGTGCATTATTTTTGGAAGCTTCGTTTTCCTTGCAGTTGGGGTACCCATTTTGATTCTTCCAATCGAAAGTGTCGGCTAGAAGCTTCAGAGCACTGGTGCATCCAGAGGTAAAGATGACGCTATGCTGATCTGGTGTTGTGTTGAAATGTTGCAAAATTCTAAAATGGAAGAGGTAGAGAAAGAAAATACTTGGGATCAATTATTGTGCGAATATGTATTCTTTTTTGAGGTTTATGCAAAGAAACATGTTGAATTTAATTTTACAGAGCTATGACCGCATGAACTTCTTTGAGCAAATTCAGAAAAAAATGAAAGAGTTTACCATTGTCACCAAAAATGAGATATTCACTCAATACAATTTGATGGTTTTATTCTATATTATTTATGAAGAATTCTTAGTCACTGAGTGCGATTTTACTTTCTAATAAGGAATTTTGGCCATCCATTATGAGACGATAGATGACAGTGTGGTAAGCATGAAACGCAGTGGAGCCGCGCATTCAAAATCATGCCGCGATGCAGGTATACGCACACATCCAACGCGAACAGCTTTACTGGGTTCGGAATGTTTCATGTTTGAATAGGGGTGTACGCTTTTCCAATGATAATGTTTATAGCTTTGGGCAATAATTTACATCGTTTTTGGTTTATAAATGACTAAAATTTGTGACTAAGAATGAGAATAAAAGATGGCGATTTATTGTTTTGCCTGTCATCTATCGTCTCATAATGGATGGGCGCACATTATTTTTTCGTAACGGGCTTCCATTACTCAAAATAATGTACGCCTATCCATTATGAGACGATAGATGACAGGCAAAACAATAAATCTTATCTTTTATTCTCTAAATATATGTGGAAGGAATATGCTGACAAAACTCAACGCAAGTCACTCTTGCTCTTATTAATCTCACTTTATGGCTATGGAGCAATAGATCTTTGCAAAATATAACTTTTCAGAAACTTTTGAAGAGTGTTTTACTTCTTACACTGTCACACCATCTTAAAAGAATTTAAGTTTTCCTAATGTAAACTAATTTTTATACAAATTTGAACTTGTAATATGTGATGCATTTGTATTTTGTAAGTTTACCTGTATCTTAACTGACTGACATTAAGTCTGTGAGGATTGCCATAGACACGTTGCACCAAACTCAAATGGTATAGAAACTTTGTGAGCTTACCAGTATCTGACTTGTTCAACTGCTTGCATTTTGACTATGAGGATTTCCACAGATATGTTGCATCAAATCTTCATCATATAGAAAAATTGTGAGCTTACCAGTATCTGATTTGTTCAATAGTGTCGGCAGATAACCGACTCCATTCATTTTGACGTTGAGGATTGGAAAAGACATGTTTTATCAAATCTTCATTGTATAGAAACTTTGTGAGCTTAATGGTATCTGACTAGTTCAAAAATGTCGGCAGATAACTGGCTACTTGCATTTTGCCTATGAGGATTTCCATATAGATAAGTTGCATCAAATCTTCATCATATAGAAACATTGTGAGCTTACCGGTATCTGATTTGTTCAACAGTCTCACCAGACAACTGGCTACTTGCATTTTGACTGTGAGGATTTCCATAGATATGTTGCATCAAATCTTCATCATATAGAAACTTTGTGAGCTTACCGGTATCTGATTTATTGAACATTGTAGACAGATTACTGACTGCTTGCATTTTGATTGTGAGGATTTCCGTAGACATGTTGCATCAAATCTTTATTGTATAAAAACTTTGTGAGCTATATCGTTATTTGATTTGTTTAACAATGTCGACAGATAACCAACTGCTTGCATTTTGACAATGAAGATTGCCATAGACAAGTTAAATCAAAACTTCATGATATTGAAACTTTGTGAACTTACTGGTATCTGATTTGTTCAACAGTGTCGGCAGATAACCGACTGCTTGCATTTTGACTATGAGGATTTCCATAGATATGTTGCATCAAATCTTCATCATAAAGACCAATGGCTTACCGGTATCTGATTTGTTCAACAGTGTCGGCAGATAACTGACTGCTTGCATTTTAACGATGAGGATTGCCATAAACATGTTGCATCAAATCGTCAAGGTGTAGAAACTTAGTGATCTAGCTTACCGGTATCTGACTTGTTCAGCAGTGTCGGCAGATAAATGACTGCTTGCATTTTGATTCTGAGGATTGCTATAGACATGTTGCAGCAAATCTTCATCGTATAGAAACTTTGTGAGCTTACCTTCGGTATCTGACTTGTTCAACAGTGTCGGCAGATAACTGGGGTTGATTTCACTAATGTTAAAATGCATCAATAACTCATCGTAAGACCAAAACCCATCGTTAGCTACGACCAACTCTTGACCCACGCAACGTTAACAAAGGGTTTTGATTTTTCTAATGCATGATTCACATACCTTACGATGCGGTGAACACTTACAAATGGTTTTCACGTCATTGTTAAGTCTACTTGCAGTTACGAGCTGAACCCTTCGTTAGCTACGATGCATCGTAATGTTAGTGAAATCAACCCCTGGCTACTTGCATTTTGACTATGAGCATTGCCATAGACATGTTGCATCAAATCTTCATCATATAGAAACATTGTGAGCTTACCGGTTACTGATTTGTTCAACAGTGTCGGCAGATAACAGACTGCTTGCATTTTGACTATGAGGATTTCCATAGATATGTTGCATCAAATCTTCATCATATAGAAACTTTGTGAGCTTATAGGTATCTGGTTTATTCAACAGTGTCGGCAGATAACTGGCTACTTGGGTTCTGACTTTGAGGATTTCCATAGACATGTTGCATCAAATCTTTATTGTATAGAAATTTTGTGAGCTTACCAGTATCTGACTTGTTTAACAGTGTCGGCAGATAACAGACTGCTTGCATTTTGACTATGAGGATTGCCATAGACAAGTTACATCAAATCTTCATTATATAGAAACATTGTGAGCTTACCGGTATCTGATTTGTTCAACAGTGTCGGCAGATAACCGACTGCTTGCATTTTGACTATGAGGATTGCTATAGACATGTTGCATCAAATCTTCATGATATAGAAAGTTTGTGAGCTTACCGGTATCTGATTTGTTCAACAGATGGCAGATAACCGACTGCTTGCATTTTGACTATGAGGATTGCCATAGACGTGTTGCACCAAATCTTCATGATATAGAAACATTGTGAGCTTACCGGTATCTGATTTGTTCAACAGTGTCGGCAGATAACTGACTGATTGCATTCTGACTATGAGGATTTCCATAGATATGTTGCATCAAATCTTCATGGTATGGAAACTTTGTGAGCTTACCGGTATCTGATTTGTTCAACAGTGTCTGCAGATAACTGACTGCTTGCATTTTGACTATGAGGATTGCCATAGACATGTTGCAACAAATCTTCATGATAATTCTTCAACTGAGATGCTGCATACAACGTCGTACCTGTATGATCCAAGTACGTAATGCCTAGGAATAAAAAAAGAAAGAATTTGAATATTAACACCACTTAATATTTGTACATAAATCCGCTCTCATTAAATGCTAGGAGATGCAGCATGTGTATCTAAAATGACCCCTATTTTATTACACTATCACTGAAAGTCCCAGGGACATGAGTGACCTCTTTTCAAACAAGATGACTCACAAAGCAGTTCTCATCTGCTTCAACGACTTCCAACTGCATCATTTACATTTACTCTAGTTTAAATTTCTGATCTTTTTATACTTTGACCTCAAATGACCTTAATCCAATTTGACCTCAAACAAGGTTAGCGCTAGGCTGCATTTCTGAGTCCCGGACTCACCAAAATACATCCCGGACTCATCAAATTTTGAGATTTGTTGTAGTTTATACATGCTTTAAAGTTTTTAGGGACTCCCAAGATTTTGGACCTGGTGCTACCCTTGACCTCAAATGACCTTAAGACCTTGACCAGAACCCAATAAGGTATACACTTTTGATTGAGGGCTAATCAAGGTGCAAATCTGTCCCATGTGGGGTCACGGATATACAGTTATCAGCAGGTAATTAACTGCTTGCATTTTGATTACGAAGAGTGCCATACACATGTCGAATCAAATCCTTACAGTAACTCTTTAATTGAGATGCTGCATATACAACTTGGTAACCAGTGTTCTCGCTAAGGCCGTATGTCACGAGATTAGCGCAAAGCAAAACAGAGAAGAGGGTTTATAGTTACATAACTTGAGCTTAACAGTGGTTATTTATTCTAGTTTTCATCCAGGTATTGTAGAATTATTTTTAGGGGGAGCGGGTTGCCGCAGCGGAAGTTCCCTCGCCTTGCACCAATGAGGTCCCGGATTCAATTCCCGCGCCCGGCGCTTTATGTGCATTTGGTTTTCAGTCCATGCTCGCTTCCGCAGGGTTTTCTCCGGGTACTCTGGTCTTCCTCCTGCATTCAAAAACTGAATTTAAAAACATCTTGGAGCCCTGTTGAAGATACGCTTCCTTTAGCTTACTTGGTACCAAGTACCAAGTTGGGTTTCTTTGGCGCAAGCCTAAATAAGATGATTTTTCCTCACTACCTTTTTCACCTTCCTTTTGTCCACATCTGCTACCACCAACCCCGGGGGGGGTACTCGAAAAAAAAATTGGTAGGTATGTGAGATCCGCGATATCGAATATAGGGTCTTGCGGAACGGATTTTTGGTCAAAAATATGGTCTATGGAACTGATTTTTTCCCGGATTGAGGTCTCAGGAACTGCCTTTTCCCCATAAAAATACGACTATTTGAGCTGAAAATCGCTCAAAATTAGCTTGAAAACATAATAAAAGACATTTTTGAGTCATTTTCTTTGAAAATGGGGTCTTGGGAACTGAAGTAATCTTGAAAAGAGCATCTTGGGGAGCGGAAGAGGAGGCTTGAAAAGGGGGTCTCGAGGGCGGCACATACCCGTACCTTCCGTCAATGTAAGTACCCCCCCCCCCCCGGGCCACCAACCTGTGCTGCAATTCCCCTGGAATGGATTACCTTAACATTCTTAAGAAATTTTCTCTTCTCCTTACCTACTATAACACAAAGTCTATCTCCGTCTCATTTCCCCTAGAGCTAAACATCACTTTCCTCTTGTCCTCTTTCCTAAACCAAGTATTTGCTACACTTAGGTCATTGTGATCACAAAACTCCAGCAACATCCTTCCTTCCAAATTTCTCACCCCATACCCGTTCCCTCCACACAGCGATATTCAAGCAGTCAATATACTACACACCATCTGTTAACAAACATTGCAATATTTCTGGGTCTGGCGAAGTTTGTCGAGCACTCATGGCGGCGCCCGATGAGTTTGTGGCCTTCCGATTGTTTCCTTGAGTAAAACGAACACTTTGTATGTGTACATACATCTTGATCACAGTTTACTAAACAGAAATATTTTTAGATGGCGACAATCGACCGAAATTTGAGTGATTTCTGACTCTTTGAAATATGTTATTTTGTAGAAATATATTTTTTTATGAAAAATGAAATCACGTTTTTGAACTAAAATATTATTTTTTTGCTAGTTTTGCGACATTATTCGCTAGTTTTCTAGTATGGATTATACTTCAACAAACACGTCTGGAGCTATGAAAAATGCCAACTTTGCCCCTTTTTGGCCAACTTTGCTCGATAATAACGGGACTTTTATCGTCTTTTTTCGGAATTTCAAGTAACTGAACAGCATAACAGTACACCCATAATGCAGTACAATTTAGTGTGGATTTTTTTCCGCTGAACATCCAATTAGTTCATTCATGCCCACTGAGCTGTTACTATGTATTGTGGTAAAGTCTTAAATCATCCTCTGGCTATTTGCCTAGAATGTGTTTGTGGTGTGGAGGTAATTACCAGATGATTACGATATAAACTTATTGTAATAAATCAGATCCGTGAAAACATTGTTCGTGGAGCGGGGTAGTCATATTTGAAATGGATGCTGGTGTAAGGACCACGCTCTGACAGGCTGGGGCATTCGGTAAGAGCACATGCTCAAACAATGAGGGGTCATAATTGGGTGAGAGCATGATTTTTGGCATTCGGTGAGAGAAAAATATAAAGATTTATGGGGTCTTTGGGTGAGAGCACATGCAAATATAAAAAATAAGGGGTCTACGGTGTCAGCGAAGCTTAAAAGGGGGTCTTATATATGCGTCACATCCAGAGTGGGGCTGCCCTCCCCCCGGGCAGCTTACCCAGCGCTATACAGGGGCACGATGTCAAGGCAATAAAATTCGGAGTGCGCTCAAGCTGTTGATTGTGATTGTTGTTTGCTCCAGTAAGCATGAGAGTATTTTGGTACATCGCTAATAGGCAAATTTCGCTGTGCTCCATGCACATCTTCAAATCAGTGGCGGCGGAAGGTTAAAATTTTAGGGGGGGACGGCTTTCTTTGAGCAAAAATGGTCGGAGGAAAATTATGATTTCTTTGTAATGCGCGTGTAGCGCGCGCAAAAAAATCTATGAAATCGACTAATTTCAGGAAAAAATTATATTAAAGTCTTGAAATTTGCGCAAAAATGGCAAATTTTTACTAAAAATTGACAAAATATCTTAAATTCGCGAGAAGCGCGCAATTTTTTTTTGATTTTTAACGTTTATATTATAAAAACAAAGAGAAAATTTCAATTTCCTTTCCTTTTCTTTCTTCTTTATTTTTTGAGGGGGTCCGTCCCCCACTTGTGAAATTTAGGGGGGGGGACGTGTCCCCCCCGGGTCCGCCGCCTATGCTTCAAATCCATCACTCCTTTACCCTACATGCCCATTAAAGTCACCATCACACAGAACAAACTCCCCCTCACTTTGCACATCCTATTCATCTGCTATCTCATCATAAAACCGCTCCTTCTCTTCTTAAAGCCTCCTACCACTCTTTGGAGCATATCCGCATATCAACCTTACTACCTCCTCTTTATTACAACTGTCATCACTCTGCCACTCCTTCTCACCTCTTACCTTCTCGCACAACTCCTCCTTCACCAAAACTCCGACACCCCCAGTCCATCGCTATTTCCCACCCACCACAATTTGTAGCTTCTACTCTAGTAGTCTACCCTCTAACCCAACATCCTAGCCCCTCCCCTCTCCAACTCACCTCCTGTATACAACACACATCCACTCTCCTCTTCCTCAGCTCTTCACATATCTCCGCTCCTTTCTCCTTCAAACTCCCCACATTCCAGCTTCCTACCCTCACCCCTAACCACTCATCGGGCTTCCCACCCACCCAAACATTCGAGCTAGCTGGTGCCCATTCATAGTTGCCATCATAGTGAGGATTTATTGAAGCAAAACTTGGGGTATCCAAGTCAGATGTAAAACTAATTGGTTGGATGCCCTTCCTGATGCCAATCCACTGTTGTCGTTGGTGGACCTAGCCTTTGAGCTTCCATGCCCAACATACAAGGCAGCATGATGGTGGGTGCTGGATGACCGCCGTTGGTTCTCCTGAGCCGGCACTCTTACGGTACATCTTCTTTTTAATTCTACCAGGGTAACCAGCTACCCTCCTCATCAGCTTTCAAGGGTACAAAGCCAATGAAGGATGACGGTTTAGCCAACGCCAAGATCTACTTTATATTTTAAATGTAAGAACTCTCTTTGTTGTTGTGAACTATTCGGCAACACGTCACAATATCTAGACCTGTGATACTTTATTTCGAATCTTTTTGGAAGCTCCTTTTAAATATATAGGCCTATTTTAGTGATGCTTGGAAAAAAAGATTTAATAAACCAGCAAAGTTGCTGTTTTTGATATCACAAAAGGCACAATCCTTTTCAAATGTGAGGAACTCGGCGCACATCAAAATAATGATTGTCCTGTTCGCATTACAATCAAGTGTCAGGGTTATATTAAAACATTATTACTCGTTCTGAAGACCAGATGATAAGAGCGATGGCGCTGTTTGTTTTAACTTTTATATTACGTTACGGCCTCTTCATTTTGCGTCAAGAATCGCATCCTGTATTTGAAATCCTTGGATCAATATCACATATGTGTACCGCCGCGGCAAAAGGGTCCAGTTGTCGACTCCTACATGTTGCTCATTGTAGCATATCTGATGTATACAAATACCATACATTAGATATACTACAATGAGCAACATGTACGAGCCGACAACTGGACCCTTTTGCCGCGGCGGTACACATATTATTTACACAGACTGAGCCTGTCTGATTAGATGGAACTACATGTTATCCTCCAAAAATACTGTAAAGACGCTGGCTGCTGGGCTGAAACCAAGTCGGAAATTCCATGAAATTGGCATTTTATGGAACTCAAAATTGGATTCCAAAATGGAAATTAAATAGCAGGCATTCTTATTAACAGGATTATTTGCAATTTATGAGTATAGGGGAACGCGGGGTAATCCCGAACGCGGGGTAACCCCAAACACCATGATTACAGCAAAACGTGAGAGGGGGAGATTATGTAACTACCATATATGGTGCTACCTGTGGACCTGAGACGAGTATACCAAAGAGATAAGCAACAACACATCAGTGTTTTGTTACACGGTCATCCACGTCTGTTTCCCTTTTATGATAGTAATTATCAAACCAGGCAGAAATACCACGGACCTGTGTGATAGACAGTATGGCTGCACAGTGAGCCACATACGGCAGCTATCAATTAAAAGTTCTATTAGTTATTTAAACCTGAATTTGTGCTGTGTTGAGTGATTTTGTGCTTTAATTCATCATCAAACCACCACAACCCCATATTTACAAGCTGTTCAGTTCAAAAATTCAAACATTTTTACTAAGTCATACTTACATTAATTTTCATTCATTTAAGTTATTAGCCAATTTGTGACCCGTCATATCGAAAGGTACCTTAAGGTCGGCAAAATCAAAATTGATTTTTGGTCTCATCTGAAAGCTGAGATTTTAAGCTTTAAAATGACACCTTGATTTTGGTTATTGGATGTTCGGTTGCGAAGTTACACCCAAATTGGTAAAAGGCATCGAGCTGATTCGGAAAACTATAGTTCTGAGAAACTCGAGTTTAAAGTTTTTGTACTTGAATGGAGAGAGGATTTTTAGTTTGGTTTTTAATACATTTTTCTTATGTTTGGGATGTTGGAACCTGATTAATATGATAAAATACACTTCAATGATAACCTTTCTGATGAAATTAGAAATTCGAGCTTGGACGTGATTTTTGACTATGCTTAGCTTCAATGGCCCGTATCTCGTAATGTACTATGCCGGTATTAAGGTACCTTTCGATATGACGATCCACATTTGTCAAAATTCTATCCTTTGTACAGACAATTTACAGAAAAATTATATCTTTGCCAAAAATAGTCCTTATTGTATTTCAATTTATCTTAAATCAGTAAAAAGAGAATGTAAATTGAGATATTCAGTGCATGTTGTTCTTATTCAAGAATGCACTGAGTACACTTAAATGTAAATCTTTCACACCACAAAGGTACAAATATGGGCCAAAAATGGGTTTTTATACAGGCATTCTTTGATTCATAAATGACTATGATCTATGGTACTGAACTCCATTCAGATGTTTTGAAGATTCACATGCACATGTTCTCGCCAGCCATTTGACAAAGCGCGCCTCACTTAAGACCTCAAGGTTGATAACAAACTGAGGTAGAATATTGATTAATTCTTGTTGACTAAACGGGGAAATACCTAATTACATGTAGCATTATAATACCGAATAGGACATTGCTCGCTCTGGACGACTGCATAAAAAAAGACACTGATGTGTTATGCTGCTTATCTCTCTGGTATAATTGTCTCAGCTGTGGACTGAAACCAAACATAAAGTAACCGAGAAAAAAATCTCATATATTCTCGTGTTATTTATGCTACAAGAAACAGAAAATGACATTCTTGCTCCATACGGACTTGCTATTGAAAAACCACCTTTCGGGATTACCCCACGGCTGCTGGGTAATTCCGAACATAGCCACTTTTTTGTTTGGATCATAACTTCTTTTATATTAAAGTTCAGTACGTAAAATCATGTGTCTAGGTAGGGTAATACTTCCACTTTGTATTGGTAAGGTTATCCTTGGTAAACCTTGCTTTACTGTCAACTTATAGGCTC
>JXSR01S044423.1:52823-64103 GCA_000969725.1 Ophiothrix spiculata | reverse complement strand
TTATTTTAAAAAGATTAAGAAATTGCAAAACAATTGCATTTTTGAACATAAATTAATTATTTATAAGAAGCACAATTTGACCCATCTAAATATGTCATATGTCCAGAAATTACGATCTGTTTACACAATCTATCAGGTCATATTAAGATCATAGCCTAGTGATTCGGTACAAATTTAAAGTATATACTTATCTTGCCAATCGTACAACTTTGTTTGCTTCACTCCACACACTCAAGACGTCTGGATGTTTCCTTCCTCTGCCATTATCCATTTTCAATAAACTATACCATTACTAACTCCATCGCCGATGAATTTGTTAAATTTTGCGCCTACATGTTGCAAAAGCTATTCAATAATTGGTGAATTTGCTTTTTTTTTCCAATGTATTTTCAAGGCAAGGCAATGATATATTCCGGTCCTGCTATCAAGTTATTATTCAGAGATGCCACTGTGTTTTTGAATAAAATACTGACAGATGCGGATGATGCAAGTGTAATTTCACCATTGCCGTTAGACGAATATGCACTCCCACCATTGCAATTGCTAATGAACTTTTTCGCATCCATTTCACCAGAATAAATGTCAAGCAATAGGATAATTTTGTATCATACCACCAAGTTGCACACATGTTGGCTATGCTGTATCTTCCTGTACTAAAAGTCACTCATTGCTTTAAACCCCAATGCTGGTAATGTGTACTGAAGAGAGCAAGTTTTTTCACAACCTTCTCGATTAGCTAATAAAACATGTAATGAGCTTTTATCAAATTCACTCTCCTTTCCTACAATGCCCTTTGCCGCCTGAATGAATATCAATAGCCATCTTCATTGACAAACAATCATTACACAAGATCAGCATAAAGAATTTAATGACCCGCCATAAAACTGGCTCAGAATTGGTAACTGGCTGTTTACACTACATTATTGGAACTGGGTGTTCACATGGCATAATTACTGACCAGGTTAGCCTTGTACCAACACCATCAATTTTACAAAATCCAACTCTCCCTCGTATACCTCGGGCAGAGTTGGTTTTATTTTTCCCATAGACAATCTTGTTTTCATTTTTGACAAGCATCATGAAAACCTATTTTGACGTCCTGTTTTGTGACACGGTGTTATGTTATATGTAATAATTGTGTTATACTATCCTCTCAAATGTCAGTGCAAATAACTTCCGTGAAACCCAAAGCTGACACGGATATGGTAGTTAAGTTATAACACAGACGTACTGTAATCAATACCTCTATATGTATAGCATTTGACGTGTTAAAGGTAGTAGCTTTATGATGTAATAAAATGGAAGAGACATATCTTGTTGGTACTTACTATACAGTAGCTGTAGAAATGCGTTTTAATTAAAGCAATGCCATAAGATTTTGTCCGGAAATGGTTTTAAGTAAAAACAGCTTAAATTTAAGGAATGTGGCTATATAAAAGCGTTTTCAAGTGTATTTTGTCGAAAACTTGTTTTGCCACAGAAAAATGAATAAAAAACATGTATGCTTACTATACTAATACACGTGGAATTAAATTCGGGATCTCGAATATAGTTCAACAAATAGCTGCAAAAGAAAAAGTAAACATATTTAACCCTCGTCTTCCTGAGTTTTTTTTTTTTTTGGTAACACCTCTTCCTGATGGGGGTGGGTAGTTACCACTCCCTGTGATTTTAAAATTGGGACCTCAAAGTTATATTGTTTGATACTATAGTATAGGATAGGGTCTTCTCTTTCCATTGATACCAAGATCATGAAAATTTATCGAGGCGTTACGAAATTATGACGTCACAAAGTACTTCCGGACCGAAAAAATGGTCACCTTTCAAAAAATCGCTATAAAAGTTCTAAATGTCAAATTTTCGTCGAATTGTTTACTAATAAATGAATCAACAATTCATACATGTCCCGTAAATTTCAAGTCCATAGCATGCAGACATTTATCTAAATGGCGATTTTATTTTTTTCGTGATGGCAACCACCCAACCTCCATTCATTTTTTACACTTTATATTATTGCTTTAAAACGTGGATTATTGCTTTAAAACGTGGTAACGTTCGATGTTAAGAAATAGCATGATACGTTTCAACCTTCTCTACATGTATATGTTTTACTGATTGAATATTCATGTAACTAATTGACATTTCTATGATATGTATGCATTATATTGATCCAATGAACACTCCGGTATTAGAGGTCATCTTTTGACAAATGACGATATAATTTATGTTTCACTGGTTCTACAAAGAACCACAAAAAGAGTTATGTCAGAACCTTTTAAGAACCTTATAGATGAAAGGCTGCTCCCCACGGGACAAAGAACCTTTTAGACGAAAGAGTGCTCCACACAGGACAATAAGTGTTCTTAATAGAGCCATCTTGTCTGTGTATCATAAAAAAATCCACGTTTTAAATGCAAACTTGAATTAGAAAATAATTAAGACGTTAATTTTATACTATTTTTTTAAATTGTCGAACTACAGGCGGGTTGGGTTTAGGATAAATAGCATATTGGTGGCTTAGCCAGACTTTCTGAAGGCATCACAAACACGAGGGCATATACTATTACAATTTTTACAAGGATAGATTAATAACTTTGCGAACGGTTGCCGTTTCTAGTTTCACGACAATAATTGCTATTCTCTTGCAAAAAATTATGGCAAGGGTACAAATTCACCAACACATGGTCATGTTCGACTGATCAATGTAATAACGCCCCAATTGCAACGTCACTATGGTATGCAGAGATGCTTAAAATGTTCGAGTGCATTTTTGTAATTTTTGGTACATCAATTTGTTGGTTGCCGTCATGTATCAAATGCACACAATTTCCAAAATTGGGTGTATTTTGAAAAGTTAAACAAAATAAGCAAACATTTTTTCCAATATGTTAACATTATCAAATGTTTAAAGGAGCATGGTCTTATATTATAAAACTTTAATGTATAATCCATTAGGTACGGCTGTTGCGTGTTTCGTTTGGGAAGTTTAAGTAAAAATATGTTTGGTACCATAAAAAATCACGCAGGGAATTCAGAAAACAAAACAGTGCTGGTAAAAACGAAATGGTTGGATGGATTCAATTTAAATTTAAGCTGAAACCTCTACTGCATGATTATTTATATGAATTTATAAACTTGACATGCATGAGAGATTTGACAACCATGCTCCTTTGAGAGTGTAATCCTTTAGCATACGAAAAGTTGGTATCTGCCACAACTAGACATTGACATAAAGTTATTGACGTATGCAAATATACACTGTTGCAGTGTTACTTTATCTTTATTAGGTGTCTAGTAACAAGATGCTACCATATACCAATCATATCTTGAAATATTATTCCTACGGCGTTAACGTTGGTTAATACGAGAAACATAAAAGTTATATTTTGCGTCATCTTTAAACGGCTTTTAGCCTACATAACATCTCTACGCAATCCTAAAAAAAGATTAAGAAGTAGTCTTTCTATCAAAACCTAAGCGTAGTATATATTATTCTGACATATAAATATCTTAAGGAGACAGTAACATTTGAATTACTTATTAACGTTCTGACACTTTCAGCTTTTATTTATGGACATATCTAAATAAGTATACAAAACATAGACAGTTTTATTGAATCATGAGTAGTGTTAGCATAAATTTAAAATATAATTTGACTTATCTGCGTACTTAAATTGTCATCGTCAATTGTCTTCATTATATTGACATGTTGTTTTATTGTATGCATTCACTTGTTATTTTGTTTTCATATTTCACGAGGCTTACCTAAAACCATTTATCTACTTTACATCATGCCCCGTGTAAGCAAAACCTGTCTTTCTCACGTTACACTATATAAAAGACAGTTCTGATCTTTTTCTGATATACCTATGCCTGCCTCCATTATCACACAGGTCGTTGACTGTTGACTACCATATTTAAAAGAAAAAAACAGACACTGTACGGTTGCTGAAATCGTGTATAATGCAACGTTGAAATATAATCCACTATTAGAGGTCATTTTTTGACAAATGACGATATAATTCTAGTTTCACTCTCGAAATAAAAAAAACAATTAAAAACTTGTTTCTCTCATCTTCTCTTTACTACATTGGCCTATTTAATTTTTTAAAGGCTCTACAAAGAACCACAAAAAGAGTCATGTCAGAACCTTTTAAGAACCTTATAGATGAAAGGCTGCTCCCCACGGGACAAAGAACCTTTTAGAAGAAAAACGACAATAAAAGTTCTATTCCTTGTCTTACCAAGGGGAGGGGGGGGTAGTTACCACCCCCTAACGGATGATTCCCTGTCGCATAAAAAACGCAAACGAATATGACCTAGTTTGGGTAGTTGTAAGTTAATCCTTTGCGGTCATTTTAGCGAAAAATTGTAGGTACCACCTTCAGAGGAGTCAGGGTGCCTCGTAAAAGTCGAATGGTAGGGGGTGGTTGCCACCTGAGAACATTTTAAGTCGCCATTTTTAAAATATCTGCATGGTATTCACCTTAAACTTCTAGAACATATTAGAAACACTGTTTCCCTTCTTTATAAGCAAAAAACTCGACAAAATTCCGATATTTAGAACTTTTACAGCAACATTTCGATTTGGTAGCCATTTTTGCCCAAAAAACTCGGAAGTATTTATGACGTCATAATTACGTAACGCCTTGGCCGATTTTCATGATTTTGGTATCAATGGATAGAGGAGACCCTACCCTATACTATGGTATAAAGCAAAGCAACTTTTAGCACTCCAATTTTAATTTCATAGGGGGGGGGGTAACCCCCCCCCGTTGATAACAAACGTTACAAAAAATACGTTGGTAAGATAAGGGTTAATAGAACCATCTTTTCTGTGTATCATAAAAAATATCCAAATTTTAAATGCAAACTTGAGTTAGAAAATTATTAAGACGTTTATCTTATACTATGATAACAGGCTTTTCAAAAATATTGTCGAACTGCAAGGGAATTTAATTTAGGATACATAGTGCACGAGGGCATATACTATTACAATTTTTACAAGGATTGCTTAATAATTTTGCAAACGGTTGTTGTTTCTAGTTTCACAACAATAATTGCTATTCTCTTGCAAAAATTATGACAAGGTCATGTTCGACTGATCAATGCAATAGCGCCAAATAGCTACGCCACTTATGGTATGCTGGCATGCTTAAAATGTTTGAGTGCATTTTTGTAATTTTTGGTACATCGATTTGTGGGTTGCCGTCATGTATATATATCAAGTGCACACAATTTCCAAATTGGGTGTATTTTGAAAAGTTAGACAAAATAGGTAAACAGTTTTTCCAATATGTTAACATTATTAAACGTTTAAATGAGCATGGTCTTTTATTGTAAAACGTAAATATTAATCCATAAGGTACGGCTGTTGCGTGTTTCGTTTGGGAAGTTTAGAGAAAATGTGTTTGGTAACCATCAATCACGCAGGGAATTCTGAAATAAAACAGTCCTCGTAAAATCAAAATGGTTTGATGAATAATTCAATTTACATTTAAGCTGAAACCTCTACTGCGTGATATTTGATATGAATTTAGAAACTTGACATGTATGAGAGATTGGACAACCATGCTCCTTTGAGAGTGTAATCCTTTTGCGTACAAAAAGTTGGTATCTGCCACAAGACATTGACATAAAGTTATTGACTAATGCAAATATACACAGTTGCATGGTTATTTTATTCTTTATTTGGTGTCTAGCAACAAGATGCTACCATATACCAATCATATCTTGAAATATTATTCCTACGGCGTTAACATTGGTTAATACGAGAAACATAAAAGTTATATTTTGCGTCATCTATAAACGGCTCTTAGCCTACACGACATCTCTCATCCTAAATGCAATCCTAAAAAAGAATAAGGAGTAATATTTTTTTTTTTTTTTTGAGAAAGGCTTTTACGACGGGAATTCATAACAATTGGTAGATTTTAACGGGTTCGCCGTCGGACAAGTTTTGAACTGTCAAGCTTTCGTCAGGAGTAGCTCTGACTTCTTCAGGACAATATTATTATAAAGACATGTGGGCCGTCACTTCCCACTGATGACTCACATGAGCCATTCACTGAAGGCTGCCCCTTGCCAACAGTGTTAAAAGCAGATCACCTCTGTGAGATTATTTGGTGGCTCTGGAAAGAGCCTTTCTGAAGGCTGCCCCTTGCCAACAGATTTACACAAAAGTAGGTTGCCCCTAACCTCTATTGTGTTGTTATTATGAGATATTTGTGACTCTGAAAAGAGTCTACCTGAAGGCTGCCCCTTGCCAACAGTAATATTTCTATCAAAACCTTAGCTTAGTATATATTATTCTGACATACACAAATATCTTAAGGAGACAGTAACATTTGAATTGCTTAAACATTCTGACACTTTCAGCTTTTATTTATGAACATATCCAAATAAGTATTCAAAAGCATGGGCAGCTTTATTGATGTGTGAAAATGTGTCTCAGACAGGATATTTTTAAGCTATTAGAGATTAAAAACACGTAAGCTTGTCTTATCTATTATGTATTATTATTAAGATACGAAAATCTGTTCCTGTTCAAGAATAACAGCTAAAATGCTCTTGACGCGTAGGATGTATTCCAACATTTTGGTAAAATGGCTAAGCGATGTATTTGCAAGGCGGTCTATGCACTGAGGAGTTGCTTATGACTACTGAATAATGGTTTTTTATGTGAAGTGCTTTACTAACGCATTTGATTAAATATGCACCACATCGCTGCGTTATATACGCCGATAATTCTGCAGACACAGATGTGTCATCAAAGTAATAAAATTGTATTTAAAATGCCCGTGTTATTTTCTTGATAAAAGTAACATGGTGACTTATCTTTTTCATTTTGGTATTTTGAAGTACGCCAGAAAACGTAATGATTAATCTTTTTGAGTTTCCCCTATACCTTTTATGGTATATATGGTGAATTTTTGAGAAAACATTTAGTTGTTAAAATGCCTGTTTCTCAATACAAGCACTGTGACTTAACGTTTTTATTTTACATTCGATATCAGCATAAATAAATCTACTAAATACTATTTTTTAGGATTCTGAAGTTCAATGGAGATTTTACTTATCGGATGAAAGCCCTTAAGGCTACAGTCCCTAAAAACGTCTCGCTCGGCTGAATGTCATGTGTACTACAAGTTTTTACCTACTTACACCTATCAGAATATCACAATTTGTGGCGTACATATTGAATAGAGTCTCTAGTTTATACATGGAACTTAACTAGTGATTTCACGTCCATTATCAAGGTCAAAATGACGCTTAAAAACTACTTAGAAAAAGTTTACCCTTTTTCGCCGAAACCTCATAATTTCATGATGTTTGAACAATTCGACTGGTTTCAAATTTTGACAGATTATAGGCTTGATACTTCTTATTGAATTACAAACAATATTTTATAAAAATGCTGAACTGATTTTGAATCATAATGTAACAAACCCGCGTTGTTTTGCCCGAAAATCCGGACGTGAATTACGACTCTGAGTTTGCCCTGTTCGAGCTGTGAATTGCCTGTTTTAAGTATCTAAATTATCTACATTTTGTCTAATATACGCATTCACATAATTAACTTACAAATTGAGCATTCCAATGAGGCAAAAATTGCAATTTTTATGTAAACAAAAGAAAAATACGGCATTCTAATGTTTATGTTTTAGATTTTAGTTTACGATCTCAACGCTGCCGTGATAGCTCAGCGGTAGATCTTCGCTTCGTAATGTATGACTTGCCATAATCCATGGTTCGAGTCCCCGCAAAGGCAGTGGAAACTATTTATCTTTTCATGATTGAAAAATAGTTAGGATTCACATTTTCTTGAGCAGATGGATTCCTCGTACCCTTAAGTTAAAAAAATAAATTTTAGAATAAAACGTCAATGTTGTATTAAAGATGCATCAGTGACTTAAATACTATTTTGTTTCCCAACCACCCCTTTATAAAATATGAGAAAACCATTGGAGCATCAAGCATAATTAATATGTTTGAGGAAGAAACAAGATTTATGCTGTCATTTCAAATGTTGAATGTATCCAAACATTTTATTTTAAAGTTTACTGACATTACCAATGAGAGTCACTGAGCGCAAGTTCTTCGAAAATGGTTAACAAATTGTCATTATGTTTTCCTTCTTTTTGCAAGATCATATCAAGATTTTTAGTCACTGCCTTCGGCAAAATATCACATTAGTACGAGTAACTGTTCGGTAACATATGTGAGCCGAATGGTGTTAACAGAAGTACAAGTTGGTGTTGCCCTAATATTGTATCTGATGTCGCATGTTTTTGTAAGATATGTAAGCGACAATTGTATATTATATATGTAGCATAAGCCTCTAGATGTTATACATACATTCCAAGTAAGTCACTGTAAGTGGTTCCGAGTAAGCGAGGAAGACCATAAATAAAACTCACGATTATCATGAAATGGTCTTATTAAGGTATGTCATAAACAATTAAAATGAGGTCATCGACTCTCGTCACTAAATATAGAAACCCGCTTCACTGTGATAGACAAAACTGCACTACGAAAGTGATGAAAGGATATCACTGAAATAAGAATAAAAAAATTAAAAAATGCACAAATATAATAATAATACTGCAAACGCGCTTTAAACTTTAAGAATCAGCTATTACCAACCACCGCTGACCAGAAGGGTTTTAGGAATAATGATCTGTATATTAAGAGTAAATATTTGAGAAAATGTTATTATTAAGAATCAGCTATTACCAATCACCATAAGACCAAAAGGGTTTTAAGAATTATGATATGTATATTAAGAGTAAATATTTGAGAAAATGTTATTTTTAAACATCAAGATTGATACACTAAAAACAAGCAAGGATTGTGTAGAACAATCATTTACTTTTTCCTTATTACAAATAATGAGTGTTACTGTATTGTATCAATTGAGTTGAATGCAAAATAAGTCCCGGGCATTCAGGAGAGAGTAGAGTTTTTCTAAAACGTACACTGTTGCCCATAAAATTGGAATATTTTTTTTTGAAAATTTTGATTTATGAGGAAAATATCTGGAAAACTCATGTTGCTTTGATCAGATTTGATAAGTGTGAAAGGAAGCTCCGAACGCGACCAATTGTCTCATGTACTGGTAGGGGCAACAACACAAATGGGTCAAAAGCGTGACTTTGAGGTCAAATTTGATTTGACAATACCTGGGTCAAGGTCATGCTTTTTCTTTCAACTATGGCAGTCAACAGTCAACGACCTGTGTGATAATGGAGATGGGCATAGGTATATCAGTAAATGATCAGAACTGTCTTTTATATTGTGTAACATGAGAAAGACAGGCTTAAACAGGGCATGATAGATAAATGATTGTAGGTAAGCATCGTGAAATATAAAAACAAAATAACAAGTGAATGCATACAATAAAACAACATGTCAATATAATGAAGACAATTGACGATGACAATTGAAGTACGATGATAAGTCACATTAAATTTTGAAATTATGATAACACAACTCATCCCATTTGTTTAAGTACACAACATTTATAATGTTTGACGTATGAAATATCTAATTACATTAATCATGCTAAAGATCTTTGTTAAAAATGAGAGAACTAATACCTGTTGATATCTTCTCAGCTTACTGTTATCTTCAAATAAATAACTATATGGCAAGATTCAATACGGTATTAAAACAGATAAAGAAGTCAAAAAATTGTTTGTCACTTTGTTACACTACATTTTAAATCCCATGTAGCTTGGATTCACACATGTTAACTGTAAATTATATTCTTTATGAAGTGATGTGCGTTTATCTACGCTGAATTTTTATTTAAGTTAATCATAACCCGTAATTATAATGGTTTCTTTCATGCGATAATTTAAGCTTGAATCAAATAAAATATTGGCACAACATTATAAACGCAAACGACAATTTTGACAATCCACGGGGAATTGAGTTATTAAATACTTTTTTGTCCAGTACCTTCATCAAATATTTCTGTTGTACTCTAAATTTCAAATCACTATAATGTTATGTTGAGCCTGTAAAATGTTTCCAGAGGTGTGGTTTGTCATGACAAACATCATGATGATATCATTGTCTAAGAAACTGCATGTTATTTGTAAAAAGTGAAAATAATTTCTTGTATCTTCATACCCAAGATCTCAACGCTGCCTTGATAGCTCAGCGGTAGATCCGTCGCTTCGTAATGTATGACTAACCCCTGCCATAATCCATGGTTCGAGTCCCCACAAAGGCAGTGGAAACAATTTATCTTTTCATGATTAAAAAATAGTTAGGATTCACATTTTCCTGAGCAGATGGATTCCCTTTACCCTTAATTGCATATTTTCAAATGTTGTAAAATTAAATAAAATAAGACAATGCCAAGCATTTATCAGTTCTTACCCCATAAAGATTACGTAACCCTGTATTTTGTGCATCAGCAGTGTGACCGTTACGGTATGTGAACAGGATAAATAAGGAAATAAAGTGAGCGTTGAATTGCCAATCTACAGCACTTTTGAGCACGAAAAATAATCATTCCTTATTTTATGAAAGATGATAAACTCTGAAACTTGATTAAAAATAATGTTATTGTTCTGTTATTTTACAGGTCTTCAAAACAGTATACCAAGAAAGCCATCTTGTTGCAGTTAGTAAAGAGATAATACAAACGTTTATTCGATGCTAGCATGTAAGTAAAATTTTGTTTGATACCATTTATTTTCATGCATTCTTTGTTAACCATTATTTTGAAAATATTTAGGGTTTTTTTTATTAATTAATTTGTCCTATTTGGTTTATTTCGAAAGGTTTGCTGTTTTCATAAATAAAAGCATTTTGTAATTCCATCCTCTTACGGCTGTTAACGAGCAAAATTAATGGTATAGTCCACATAACAACGACTAATACAAAACATTCATAGATAAAAGCATTTTGTAATTCCATCCACTCACGGCTGTTTTAACGAGCAAAAATAATGGTATGGTCCACATAACAACATAACAACGACTAATACAAAACAATAATATATAAAAGCATTTTGTAATTCCATCCTCTCACGGCTGCTTTAACGAGCAAAAGTAATGGTATAGTCCACATAACAATAGACTAATACAAAACAATCATAAATAAAAGCATTTTGTAATTCCATCCTCTCACGGCTGTTTCAACGAGCAAAATTAATGGTATAGTCCAAATAACAACGACTTATACAAAACAATCATAAATAAAAGCATTTTGTAATTCCATCCTCTCACGGCTGTTTTAACGAGCAAAATTAATGGTATAGTCCAC
>JXSR01S044420.1:3671-16587 GCA_000969725.1 Ophiothrix spiculata | reverse complement strand
TTTTATTTTTTATTTTCTATTTCAATGCCAATGCAAAATCGCCCATTAATGGCCCACTCTCACCCAACGTATCGATATCAGATGTTTCATTGGAAGAGGAGGAGGCCCTTTTTATTTTTGAGTTTTGGACATACTGGAGGGTTGATTAAAACAAAATATGCTTTAAAATGCTTATTGAACAGAAGAAAATCTATTGCACAGACTTAAACTTTTCAAACACTTTTTACAAATAAGTTATGCATGAAAAACAATAAATAAAAATTGTTTATCAAAATCCTTAAAAAACGATGCGGGAGGGGACGAGAAACATGTTTATTTTTTTACTCGGCCTTAAAGCTTACCTCCTTGTGGCTCCAAATTCACAGTGTGTCTCTGTCATATCACAGAACTACAATAATTGATTGGTAATTGCCATTAAATGTTCGCCAAAAAATGCCCAAAGAAGGTCAATCTGTGCCGCTTCTGAACTCTGTAGCCGAATTGTATTTGATGCGTCACATTTTATATTGGGTGTTTTAGTGGGTGCGAAACGGTGACAAATAATAATATATATTGCCATAATTTAACGTTCCTCAACAAACGCCCAAATTCTGTGCCCTAATTCATAATCTCGCAACGTGTTGAATGACCATTGTATTATTACTAGTTGCATTTGGCAAATTTTTTGGGCGTTAAGTTTCCCATTTCATTAGCGATCTAGTCTCTCACGCAGCTTTATGGGTGACCCTTTGTATGGTTATATATAGTCGATTGTATGAGCTGACTTTGTGAAGTCTATTAAAAATTAGTAAATTTTTAAAATAGTTTTATATTCTATTTTTGTTACCATTATTCTATATTGCAGCTTTACTAGATCTAGGACTTTCAGCATCATGGCTACGATAGATAAATATTTTGACAAGAAGGCAGCAGCTACAGCAACGTCGAGTGAGAAATCTGACTCTCAACCCACAAGCAAAAAACTCAAAACAGGGTCAAGCTCAAAAGCTGCAGGTCATGCTTCTGCTAATAATGCTAGTTCATCAAAAAGTCAAGATCAATGCTCTGCTGGAGAAGAGGGACATGCGGTGAGTTTTAAAAGTTCTCTTCTTGGCCCAATACATTGTCAAACCCAAACAGAATTGAAATGGTCACATCAATTTACATCAAGTATGCCCAATTAGTGATATATCAGATCCAAAATATGGTGACAAATACACCATATTTTTTAGGTCAGCAGTTTGGAACAAGCCTGGGGAACAAGTTCTATCATAAGGTTATTTTAAAAGCACATCCCTCTCATGTATAATTAGCTGCATCAAAAAACTAGGGGGGGGGGGTTGCACAATTGCAAATATAACGATGTAAATAAGGTACATGTATAATATCTTTTTCTTGATTGGCTTGTAGTTGACTTTGTAGTCAAGTGTGGATTTGTGTTGGTGTGTATGTGTTTGACCCCAGTACTAGTTACCACCATGGGTTAACCCTAACTGTACCAAACATCAAAAAATCACAATCCACATAGTTAGGAAAATCGCCCAAGTCCAAATACGTCATAGATCGGAGTTAGCAATGGTCACGAAATCGCTGCCATAGTGATAGTTGGGTTGGGATGTGCGAGGTCCTGGGTTCGAACCCAGGTGGAAACCCACCATTTTTAACTTGCGTATTTCTGAGGAGATTGCTAGTACGGATTTAAAATGTCTTCCCATTTTCCCTAAATGACCATTTTCAACCGTTGATAGGTTAAATAAGTTGAGAGAAGGCATATATCCCCTCACCATGCATTAAATATGTAGCATGTTAACCATTTCTTTGTTCTTCTTTTTAAATAAAGGGTTTCCAGTTCAAAGAGGTGAAGGGGGACTTGTTCAAGTGCCATGCCAGTCACAGCCTCGCACACTGCATCAGTGAAGACATCAGGATGGGCAAAGGCATTGCAACTCTCTTTAAAAGAAAATTTGGAGGCGTTGAGGATCTTAAAAGACAAGGTTTGTAACTTACTTTGTGTTAATTTAACTTATGGCCTTAAAAGTAAAATGTAGCAGGCCAAAAGAACATTTTTTTTTTATAAGAGAAATCATTATACTTTAGTGTTCCAACTTCCTATGCAATTAATCTGAGACCCACTGGAATTGAAACGATAGTTGATAATCTCAGGGGAAGATGGGGAAGTACACAGATAGCGTGCACCACCTCTTAAGTTAGTTATAGAGTGTCTGACGTGGTGGTTGTACGGCCAACGTGACGTCAAAAATTTTAAATGCACAAACTCGACCGTATCGCATCTGGAAAATTTTGTGGCATTGAAGCATGACAAGCCGATATATCAATTACCCCATCTTGATGGTCGCAACGACACAACATTTTGAGTTGGAATAAATTCAACTTTTCTTGCGACAGACCATTTCGGCAATATGCAAATGTGAGGTGCTACATTATGACAACTCAAAATTGCAAATGCTTGGTCGTCTGCTGCAACTATAAGCTTGGTGGTCTGCTGCAACGACAGCTACTCTGAAACCACCTTTATTCTAGTATTTGGCGCAGCATGACTTGACTTTGAGAATGTGCCGAGTCCCCACCACTTTTGTTTAATGATTTTGCTCCTTCAAACTTTATATAGTGTTCAGAAACAGTTGCAAATCAGAGACTTTCAGGTACTGTATTAATATTTAAAAAAAAATCATTTTGAAAGGGGTAGCTCCAAGTTCAAACACCCTTGTTGTCAAGCCAATTTAGCTTCCCTCTATTAATTGAAAATTCCTGGATCAGCACTTTTGTATCCGATGTAGCGACTTGAAACAAGTATTGTTTTGCCTGAAGTGATTTAGAGGGACTGACTGTTTTGGCAATTAGCTTCCCAAATTAGGTATTATTGATCTAAATTCATCATCAGCACCCCTATTAATACTTTGATGTGTTGATATGGGTCTAAAATAAAATGGGTAAATATTCATTGTGACATTTTATATCTGGTATAGGTGTGAAACCAGGTGGAGTTGCAGTACTGAAGAGGAATGGACGATTCATCTATTATTTGGTAAGATTTATTGCTTATTTCAGTTGAATTGGGTTGATTTTAAGAAAAGCAGATAAAGATGGATTTAAAAAGTGATAATTTGAACATGTCTGTCAGACCTTGTGTTCAGTCTCTTCTCATTTTCATTAAAAAGAAATAAAAGGCTGAATGTATCTGAAAATTTTAAACAAGAAATTGGGTGTAAAATAGAGTAAATAGCACTATGTCCTGTCTTGTTGGCTTTGCTTGAGATGAGAGATTACACAGTCTAAACCATGGAGCTTGGGAAGTGAATCACATCACATATGAAACAGCGGTAGTTCCCTCGCCTTGCACCAATGAGGTCCCGGGTTCGAGTCCCGCGCTTTATGTGCATTTGGTTTCCAGTCCATGCTCTCTTCTGGTGGTTTTCTCTGGGTACTCCGGTCTTCATCCTTCATTCAAAACTGATTAAAAAAAAAACCATCATGGAGCCCTGTTGAAGATCAGCTTCCTTTAGCTTACTTGGTACCGAGTACCAAGTTGGGTTTCCTTGGCGAAAGCCTAATAGTGCCTTCAGATTTGATTGATTGTGTATCAACAGTGGTCTCAAAAATTGCAAAAAAAAAATCAAAAGTGAGGGTCTTCACATCTATAGGTAAAACAAAACATTTTTGACAGTGTAAACAAAAGTCAAGAGTACAGACCTCATTGTTTGTGAATGCAACCCCTGCATGAATTTTGGTTTAAATTGTCCAATAAATATTTAATTTGCCCATAACATATTCATTAATGTTTTGCACTTATCACTTGTACCCGGGCACTAGCGGGGAATGTGCCCGAACTCGTTCATCAGAATTTGACGAGTCCCCGCCGAACACTCCGCCGACTTCCCCGTAGGCCGGGGCATCCTCAAAACCGAGTCACCGACGAAGTCCCGGCCCCATACCACGGGGAAATTCCATAGATTTAAGTCCTGGTCAAATTCCCCGCCTAAATGGTCACCATCGAGTCACCGCCGCATCCCCGCACGAGTTCCCCGCCTGGCGGGGACATCAGCATGCACAACTTCCCCGCGCAAGCATGATGAGTTCCCCGCTAGTGCCCGGGGGCCGGAGTTACAAGTGATAAGTGCATTTACCCATGGAGGTTCACTCAGTGGCTTGTATCATGTGTGGTGTTCAGCGTTCATTGCTAGCGAGGTAATCGATATATGAGACCAAAATGGTACACCCAAAATTGTTGATGGAACTTTAAAGAAAATCATATTCAGGCCATTCCTTGAGGGGTTGGGGGAGAGGGCAACAAACCTGTTATGGGTAATTATCAAATATTTGACTAACATAATTCTTGTTTTTTTTTCCCTAATTTCTTTTCTTTAGATCACAAAAGAAAAATACTGGCAGAAGCCAACGTATGAGAGCCTTCAGAGCACATTAGAAGCAATGGCCAATCACTGCAGAGAACATAAAGTAACTCATGTGTCCATGCCTCGGATTGGCTGCGGCCTAGATGGACTAAAATGGCCAACTGTTGCTGATATGATCAAAAAGACATTTAAAGGCACACATATTACAGTGACAGTGTACACCCTATAGTGGTTGTGGTTGTACAGAGGACTGTAACTATTTAACAGTGTAAAGTGGTCAAGTTGATGCATCACTGACAAAGTGTTCCATGTGATGTGCTCAGTACAATGATTGTCCTGAATTATTATCTTTTTCCTTTGTAGAATTGTCAGAAAGTAGATACATTGAGTTTCATCCAATTAGGGATCCCTGACTGTGTAAAACTTAAAGAGTAATAAGATCATAATCGCTGGCAGAAAAAACATGATTGAATTGTTAAGCAAACTAACAGTTTGGGGACTAAACCATTCCTTCAACAACAAAAGTAAAAATGCTGACTGCGGGGTATGGGCCAGCCAGCATCAGGTTTTCTTTCTTTATTTGTAGCAGGGCCCTTCTGTATGCGTTTTTATTTAGTTAGGGAATTGTGGCTTCAACCTCATTGCGAACAAAGGGTTTTATAATTAATAACTAATATTTTTTTTGTTTCGTTTTGTATAAATTATTTTTTATACTGTTTGTAAAGGAGTCTGGAATAACTGAGGCCTCCTCCACAGATTTGTTGTAATATTGTATATTGTGGAATGCAAATACATTGTAATATATAAATATTTTATGTTATTTTTGGTAGTTTCATTTATGGGTTGTCAGATGACTGCAAGTTTTCAATTTTTTACACAACTCGTTCATGACAATGATCAACCAAGAAAACTTATTATATTTGTTATTGATATCTTTTAATCATTCAAGATTTACAACTCTATATTCTTTAAAAATATTTAATGGTCATATGAGATCTTGTGGAATCTGTAAATTTACTCGCAAGATAAACTGGAGGGTGTGGTACCAGTATATATAGGTTCTATTTTCCTGGGACCAAAGTAAAGAGAAAACATAGTAAGTACTCTACATCTTCAAGTTAAAAAAGAGGAATTAAGGGACCAACTACAAAGATCCAGAATTAGATGACGAAATACTTGTTTTATATCATTAAATAACAATTTTATCCATTGATTGGTTAAAAATCAAGTTAAACCTGGCCTACAGATTTATACAATTAGGCTTAAAGCTTTTGAACTTACCATTGTTTTAAGGACATCAAAAGCACAAAATTGTCTCTGGCCCTTCAACAATTGCTCACAGATCACATCAAATCCATCTAACGTGGGGGGAAATTTTTGAGGACGTTGCTCCCGGTTCTTGTGCGGTTAAAAAGTTTGCCAGTAGTTTTTGCCATTTCTTGATTTTTTGGGTAATTGACCCTGGTTCTTCAACAATTTCCCCCCGTTTAGGTCCAATCCCTGTCAACCGAGGACAAATTGTTTTAGAAAGGATCATCTCATTTCCTTAATAAAAGCTTATACACTCAATAGTTTGTGCTGCAGCTCACTGGATTTATTGTTTGTTTGTAGATATTTGATACTTCATAGATTTAACACTGTTCTTAACTGTTCGTACGAAGTATTGTGACCATAGTCTAAGTTCAATAAATATTATTACAAAAAATTGTTTTGATCTACATTGATGTTTTGATTTCTAAATGTGTGTTATTAACAAGAAGCATTAATATTCTACATAATAATAGCAGTGTATTTCCATTATAGAGGCTAGAGCTTTGTCACACATTACCTACACCATATCCACTTTTCCAAAGTAACTACCAGGCCCGAATGTACAAGCGGTTTGAGAGTTAGACCTGGCTTCATAAATTTTAAATCACTGCTAAATGTATTTTCCCTTGTCAGATTTTTCAAATTTTGTTGTTGTTTGTAAGAAAGTAGTGGTTTGTGCATATGGACTTTACTCTTTAAATTCATTAATACACCACTTCAAAAATTTGACAAGTAATCATATACATGTCCAGCTGTGATGTGACATACTAAAGAGCAATAGTTCAAATCGTCATGCGAGTGCAAGAAAGTCGTTTCTACAATATGGCTGCAACATGTGATATTTATTTAACACCTCGTCACAAAAATGTGACAAAATCCCTCAAGTTTCCCTTACTTATGTCAGTGGCTCTTGAAATGGTTCTTCAGGTGACTGTCACCTGATGAACTATTTCAAGAGCCACGTCACCCACCCAAGATTGGACATTATACAGTGTTCACTGCAAATTAATGACAAATGGCAGCTATTGAAGATAGGACTTTCTTGCACTCATATTACATGGCGTTGGATACATGTATGGTATGCCCGATGGACATCAGCAAGTTCAACAGATTGACAGATATCAGATGATCACAAGTGCATTTAAGGTTTGTGTCAAACCATATTTTTTTTTTTTGCTCTGTAATTCAGGAAAAATCAAATCCATATATGAAAGTATTACCATAGACTTCTAGATATGGAGTGATATATGAAACATGAAAGTCATGTTGATTCTTGACAAAAGTCTACAGTTATTGGCTCTAGGGCAAATAAACATATCTTTGGTGCCAAAACTTTCTGGAAAGCCTGACCTAAGTAAAATATGCTGAAATAAAAATGGGAACTAACTTGCTTTTTAAAATCTTGAAATGTATACTTTCATATGGATTTATGGAAATGTAATTTTCAAATGGATTTATTTTTTCTTTGCTGAGTTAAAGGTGTAGGTTCCTATTTTAGGATGTGTAAAATTTACTTTTAACTGATTGACCTTTGAAATGCATTGTGCAAGGTTTCAACTTTAGCTTGTGTCTTGTTTTCTCTTGAGAGGCAAAAGAAAGTATGCAACCCTGGGGATGAGGCTGTTATGTAAATACAAAAGAAATGGAAAATAGGTGTACCAATTATTTTTACATTTTGTGCTATATCTCCAAAACTATAAAGAATTTTGGGGTGAAATTTTGGATTTATAATCAGAAAAATATGGGCTTTCATTTGAAATCAAAAAATATACTGAGAATGTGATTTGAACCTACACCTTTAAACAGCAAAAACTTTCCACAAATTACTAATGGGCTGGCACCAACCTTCCAATGAACACCAGTTATGATTATGCTTATGATTTGCTATGACTGCTGAGTGCTACTAAGTAAATAAAAAAGAAACTTACTAAATAAACACTATAGGTCCGATTGCACTCCAAATGCTAAGATTCTACTTTTAAAACATTACCCAATGAATACTAGCTTGCACAGTGACAGCTAATATCATCATGTGAGTGCAAGGAAGTTGTATCTTCAATAGCTGCCATTTTTATAAATTCAGATTGTACACTGTATAATCTCCAGTCTTGGAGCAGCACCTCTTGAAATTTTTATTCAGATGACACCATTTCAAGAGCCATGATATAAGATACAGACATTTTAGGGATTTTTCACATTCCTGTGGCACGGTGTTAATAAGGGCCCTGTCAACCCTTCGTTTTCAGAAATGTTTTATGCTTTGTAACTCCGCAACGGATGATTAAATCCAAATAAAAGTATATATTACTAGAAGTGGATTTGCATACTTGGCCCTAGGTCCAAAAATCATATTTTTAGGCCCAACATTTTACAGGAAAGCTAACTAAATTTTGCTTTGATAAAAATTTTTGAACCATTTTACTTTTTAGAATCTAGAAAGCATTATCTAGGAACATATTTTTTCAATTTTTTTCTTAGTTTTTGAGATATTGTCAAAAATTGGTCCAAAAATGTCACAAATCCCACCGCTGCAACCAACTTTTGGCAAAATATGACAATTGTTGGGCTATTTTTTGCAATATTTAAAAAAATAGGATAAAAATCAAAAATTTGCAAAATGTGTTCCCAGATATTGCTTTCCAAAAACTTGATTTTTGGACCCTTTTTGGACCTTAGGGCCAAAATGACATATTTTGGTCCAAAAATAACCTCACCATCATGTTCAGTATGCAAATCCACTTCTAGTATATATACTTTTATTTGGATTTCATTATCCGTAACTGAGTTACAGAGCAAAAACCATTTCTGAAAACGGAAGGGTTGACAGGGCCCTTGAATGTAACCTAGTGCAGCCATTGCAGAAATGACTTTATTGTACTCACATGATGATATATCATGTTGCATTGCATCACTTATTTCTGTGATGATTTTTGTGTTTGTGCTTGCTGTCCTCATCACTATCATATCTGTCTTTCCTTTTATGTCCTTCGTAGTCCCGTCTCTCATGTCCTCTGTCACTGTCCATGTCTCTTTTTCCATGCTCCCTATGTTCCCTTTTCTCATATCCTCTGTCATCAGCTCTGACATGTCTGTCCATCCTGTAACCACTGTCTTCCCTGTCCTTCCTATGATGCTTTGTGTCACTGTGCCTATGATCTCTCTCATGTTTATGACTATTCTTATTGTCCCCAACTCTGTCCCTATCTATCCTGTCTTGCCTCCTATGACTGTCTCTGTCAACTCTGTCCCTATCTGTCCTGTCTTGCCTTCTATCACTGTCCTCTCTATGCATTTTCTTTTTCTTTTTCCTATCATCTTCACTGGAATCAGATACAGAACTGCTTCTTTGTCTGTGCTTTCGTTTTTTCTTTGAATGTCTCTTTGGCGGCGAGTCTGAGTCGCTATCTGAGGAATCACTATCTGAATCTGAAGACGATTGTTTCTGTTTCCGTTTGTGCTTTTTTGAATGTCTTTTTGACGAGACCTGCTCGCTATCAGAGGAGTCGCTGTCCGAGTCTGAAGAGGCATGTTTGTGCTTGTGCTTCTTCTTCTTTGAGACCTTCTTGTGCTTCTTTTTTTCCTGGGAAAGAAAACAGAGTTTCATAATGTTTTGGTATTAGACTGGCACAAAGTTGCAAAACAAGTGTGTTTGCAATTCTCTTTGGAACGCTCTTGATCAGTTTTAAAATATTGATCATGATGATGTCATATTTTGGGATAAATATATGATTTTAATAAATATAACTATACATCATCATCTTCCTTCGAGATACATGACACACATCTTTGCCAACTATCTTTGTTACACATTGCACTTCCTAGTTCATTGAAGTTCAAGCCAGTATCTCTACAAATAACCCAAAACATTGTTCTGAAATGAATTAACACACTTCTTTCTCATGGCTGTAGTAATTTTGTTTCAGTTCTTCATGTTCTGGTGTTAGTGCAGATAGATGTAATTCAAGCCCCCATGCAAGGTCAAATAGAATACATTTTTTTCTTCCTAATTACTCGTATGTCCGCCATTTTGATGGTGGTGCAACCCGGTGGTGCAGATAAGTCTAGTCTAGGCACAAGATTATATTGAAACAGTGTATGCTCAAATTTAGGAGTATGTTAAAGGTACATGGTCCGATTTTTCAAATTTTAGTTTTCGCTGTCAAGTGAAAGATCACCACTTAACATGTTTTAATTTCAAATTTGAGTCAAATCGGTACAATTGTTTGGATTTTATGAGCAATTTTGTATTTCTCATTAGCCTATTCTTTACTGTGTAAGTGATATTATGGTTACCATAATATTGATAATTTTAACACATTTTCACTTATATCTCCAAAACAAGATATGTTTTAGCTGTAAAATTTCACATGGGTAATGAGAAAAATATGAGGAATATTTTGGTACCAAAATCTCAGAAAGTTTGAAAAAATGTTGACCCAATCGGACAGGGCTCATTTAACTATATAAAAAGATATACCTTTTTAGCTTTCTTCTTCTTCTGTCTATCATTCTTCATGTCTTCACGCTCTGTTGGTGGCGCCGCCAGGTCTAGTTCAGGAACAAGTTCATATGATTTACTGCCAGGTGCTTGGAAACAATTCTGGGACAAGTGACCTGTTACAAAAAACAAACCAACAAAATTAGGGTTAGGGTTAGGGAATTAGCATTGTCATGTGTGACATGAGGACAAAACTAAGTCCTATTTTTTCCACACTCGAGGCGTGATCACTGATTTGATGGAGGAATGTTGAGTCGACCCTTGGTAGAACCGTGATCACAAAATAATTGGTTTTGATTTTACAGCTACACCGGTACCACTTTAACAAAACTGGATTGAAATTTGAAACCACCTTCAGGTAATTTTAAACATCTAAAGGTTAAATTTTGTGAAATGTGATGTTGATCCCCATACATGGGGGGAGGTGGGGGTGGCGAGTTGGGGTGGCACTGACCTAAAAAGGTGATCCGGGTATGTGCGGCCCTCATCACCTTTTCACATCTTGCCTGTCGCTCCCTATATTCCTATTTTAATTGACTCCTTTAGGTCAGAAGCCCTAATTTCAATTTTTTTCAGTTCCCAAGCCCCCTCTTCTGAAATTAAGTTCATAAGAACCCCATTTGAAGCAAACTTTTAGAGAATTTTGTTTCCAGAGATCAAATTTTCCCCAATATTAGTTCTCAATGGTCATTTTAATCGTATCATATCATATCATTTTATTCGCCAGGTACATATAAATATTGCACAAATACACAAATATAACACATCAAAGTTACACAAAGCCTATGATTACACATCATTAATTTTTACATTAAAATACAAAATGAAATTATTAAAAGCCAGGAATTGCACATATGTGTTTGTGAACAGACCAGAAATGTAAAGTTAAATGCAAGAAAAAATAAAATGCCATACTAATTAATCCATGCTGCAGAGGAAAATTACCAGATATAACAAGAAGACTGAAACAGGGAAACCCCCAGCAGGGATAGCCAAATAGTGATAAGTCACTTTCAAAGTGGCTAAACCAAATGATTCCCCACTAAAAACAAAAGTACAAAAACAAAAAGGACAAAGGCAAGAATGAGATATATCTGGCATCATCTCAAGCATGGAGTTATTAGCAAGACATAGGCTCAACAATTACAACCCTCATTCCCAACTTAATTGCCTAAAGTGCTCTTTAGTTTAAAAACCTAAATAAGCTTAGAGGAAGAAGGTCACGTATGTCCTGGGGTAACTGATCAAAAGAGCACAGGGAAACGATTAAAAACAGTGAACTTGAAGCTATCAGTATGAGTATACTTATGGTGAAATTTTAGTGTGGTTGTATGAGATGAATTCACAGAAATATATTCAAATATCTCCACATCATACTTCGCAAAGAGACATTTTGAAATAAAATATATTGCAAGGTAATTGTATATATTGCACAGTGACATTGCTCCAACTTTTTAAGGCGAGTACTTTATTTTTGGATCACTTTAGTTCTCTAGACCCCGTTTAAGAGTCAATATTCCATTCCTTGCACCTAATTTTCAGATCAGTTCCTTGTCCAAGGAATTTCAAGCACACTCAACTTTTGGCACCAGCAGGGTTCGAACTCGGGACCTTCCGCATCGCAAGCGATGCTTTACCGATTGAGCTAACTAGACTGATAAAATAAAAACATACCTTTAGTTCCACACTGCCGACACACTGTGTTCAGCACTGCACCAAGTTCTATCTTGGGCTTCACATAACTTCCACCTTTCTTCTTTCTCATTTCTTCCTGGCTAAAATAATAACAAAGTTGACAATTCATTATCAGTCATTTTTTAATTATGGTATATAGACATGCTTTTCTCAAAAATCAACTTTGAGATTTTTATACCAAAATTTCTATCAAATGTACAACAACTTTATTACATGTCTAGGGGAGGGTGGTACTCAACTTTTGTTTGGGTAGGGATATGCCACTGTGAAATTTGTAAATTAAAATAAAGAAGAGGGAACCCATTCAAATACCAAATTGCCCAAAACTTTTGAGTCATATTTATACAAATATGTGAACGTAAAAGGACACATAAAGGTGCCCCGAACACCAATCTCATAGACAAAGACAAAGAGATCTTTCCTTACCTTGTTGTTACCAGATTAGGGTCTAGGTCATGACCATCCCCTTGATTCACCACCTTCATGGACAAAGAGATCTTCCCACTGCCTTCTTCCTAAAAAGGGGAAAATATAGAAAATAAGTCAGTCAATTTAACACTAAAGTACTCCAATTAGCAATTCAGATCAGAATCCAAGCTGACAAAACAACTGAAAACAAACACAAGCAAGGTTAGTTACTTATCTGATTGTATCTTCTTGATTTAACACACAAATTGTGTGTCCACTTCATATTAATAATGCACAAATGGCGTCCGATTTTCTGGCAGTGGCTATTATTAAGAGTCCTGAAATATCAGACGCACCCACACCCACACATGATGGTATTACCAACCATGGGTAATAAATCTATCTATCTATCTATGTCTACCGCGGTCAGAAGCCATGATGAATTTTCTCCACTGCTGTCTGTTTAGCATGAGTTTGAGAAGTTAATTTTGATCAATGCCGGCATCCTGTGTAAGAAGTACTGGGTAGGTCAGCCTTGGTCTTCCCTGTGTACGTGTCCCTTGGGTGGGCGTCCAGAACACTAATCCAGACACTGGTTCCTCAAGCCGTCTAGCACAGTGAGCTGCAAAGTTTAGGCGGCGACCTCTCACTA
>JXSR01S044412.1:69572-84597 GCA_000969725.1 Ophiothrix spiculata | reverse complement strand
GTCTATAAAATCAATTAAAATAATAGCCAATTAAAGGTATTTATTAACTCTAATCAACGATTACCAGGAAGGTGTTAGGTATGGATGAAGTGACTGAGATGTAACGCAAATGGGCCCGACCTCGAAAAATATGACCCTGTGTGAAAAAACTCCGCGATCACTGATCATGTTGCCAGGGCTAATCACTTAATCATTTGGGGGTGGCAAAAATCCTTGAGAGAAAGCGACATGAATTCACGGTGGATAAGGGAGTCAATCTAGATAAGGAGGAAGGGGCCGTCAGTCATGAACAGAGACGAGGGGGTCTACAACTTGAATCACTTATATGATCCACTACTCAAGACTGGAAAAAATACTAACAACACTGGAAGTGACATCATTTCCCGCCAGTCGTCAAGTGGATCAATACCATCACATAAGCAACAACATCAGCTTTGAGAAAGGTGTCCCTAAAAACGTCTCGCTCGGCTGAATGTCATGTTTACTGCAAGTTTTTACCTACTTACACCTATCAAAATATCACAATTTTTGGCGTACATATTGAATAGAGTCACTAATGTATACATTAATCTTCACTAGTGATTTCATGTCCATTATCATAATCAAGGTCAAAATGACGCCTAAAGACTTCTTCGAAAAAGTTGACCCTTTTTCGCCAAAACCTCATAATTTTATGATGTTCGAACAATTCGACAGGTTTCAAATTTTGACAGATGTAGGCTTGATACTTCTTATTGAATTAAAAGCAATATTTTATAAATATGCAGAGTTGATTTTGAATGATAATGTAACACCCTAGTAAAAATCGAGTACAAAAATAGTACAACATTCCTATAAGGTGCACATTTGGAACATAATTTAAGTACAATTTGAGTACATTTATAGTACATAAATTTGTACTATATTTGTACTAAAACTTTACTATAATTTTGTTCCAAATGTGCATCTCAGGAATGTTGTACTAGAATTGTACTCGATTTTTTTCAGGGTTGCAAGCCCGCGTTGTTTTGCCCGAAAATCCGGACGTG
The DNA here is from genome assembly GCA_000969725.1 of Ophiothrix spiculata. Classification (NCBI taxonomy): domain Eukaryota; kingdom Metazoa; phylum Echinodermata; class Ophiuroidea; order Amphilepidida; family Ophiotrichidae; genus Ophiothrix; species Ophiothrix spiculata. The sequence goes on along the minus strand of JXSR01S044412.1, from coordinate 83,569 downwards.
AATTACGACTCTGAGTTCGCCCTGTTTGAGCTGTGAATTGCCTTTTTTAAGTATCTACATTATCTACATTTTGTCTGATATACGCATTCGCATAATTTACTTACAAATTGAGCATTCCGATGAGGCAAAAATTGCAATTTTTATGTAAACAAAAGAAAAATATGGCATTTTAATGTTTATGTTTTAGATTTTAGTTCACGATCTCAACGCTGCCTTGATAGCTCAGCGGTAGATCCCTCGCTTCGTAATGTATGACTAACCCTTGCCATAATCCATGGCTCGAGTCCCCGCAAAGGCAGTGGAAACTATTTATCTTTTCATGATTAAAAAATAGTTAGGATTCACATTTTCCTGAGCAGATGGATTTCCTTTACCCTTAAGTACTTTTTTTATTTTGAAAAATATCTTGTTTTGAACTAAGTTTTTATATTCGTTTAATTGAAATGGTTTGGTTTAGTTATTCTCGAGTTTGATCGAGGGATTCTCTAAAGCTATACGTAGATATATGAATAATAAATTTATGTTCTTGATTCCATTCAAATGTACATTGTACAATGTATAATTCCAGTAAAATTTTAATTTCATATTTAGTTGGTGTTAACTTGAGTTTGTATTGAAAACGAAACAAAAAATAGAACCCATTTCATCCATTTAACAATATACAGGGTGTCCCAATAAAAACGCAAGGAACATTGAACTTTTCTTTTGAGAAAAAAGAGCACAATTTTGACCAATCGTTATAATATAATAGAGTAGACCATTGGCTTTTACAAGATTTGTGTTTTGTTAAATTTGGATCTCTGAATCAAAAGTTATTACACATTTTGTAAAGACCCGAAAAATGTTGATGGTCTGACTTGTTAATCTGTAAAGATTCACAATTGGTGAGCGCACGTTGGATTGGCAATTGCTAAAAACATCACATGATTAAGAGAAGCATCCCTTAAACTCATTTCATGACATAAGGATCCAATCTAATGAGGATCTGCTGATATTAAGCGGGTTGTTGCGTCTAGTTGAGTCAACCTGTTGCGTCCCCTATGAATCACTAACTTCCTTGAGTTCTTAAACTTCTTTGTCTTCGGTTTTTTTCCTTGTTTCTGTTAAAGACTTGTGAATAATAATATTATTGTTTGACATCTTTCATCATGATACTTCTTTCGACTATTTTGGGGTAAAAATTGTACCCTAAACTACCCGATTGTCTCACCAGAAGTAACAGATTCAAAGAATATGAGAGTATCACGAAGATCCGTACTTTAATTTGAACATTTTGACCTGTTTCAGTTAAAGATGGACTTAAAAATATCACTTTATGTTAGGTACAGGGATCGATTTCACTAACGTTAAAATGCATCGTTAACCCATCGTAAGACCAAAACCCATCGTTAGCTACGACCACCTCTTGGCCCCACGCAGCGTTAACAAAGGGTTCAATTTTTTAATGCATAATTCATATACTTTTTGATGCGGTGAACACTTACGAAAGGATTTCATGTCTTTGTGATACCTATAGTTGTAGTTACTAGGCTAAACCCTTCGTAGCTATACGATGCATCTTAACTGTTAGTGAAATCGACCCCAGGTTAGGTAAGATTTATTTGGATTGATTGTACTCTAGTTGGTTACAGACTTCCGTCATTTTCTCCTCATTTCAAGTTCTACTTTTCTTTAGCTTGAAGTCTAATCTCACAAATCGGACCAAAGTAGATTTAAAGGGCTTTATTAAAATTCTTCATATCTTTGGATTGGAGTGGTAAAATTAAACAGGGTAATTACTCCACTTTTGAAAAACATATATTACTATTTTGTTAACTATTTGTAATATTTTTTATTTGCTCGTTGCATTAATAATGACACAAGCTGTATCTCATTACCGTTTCATTCAGACAAAAATACACAAAACCTTGTTGTCATGTGAAACGTGAAACTCTTTCTTTGTCATTGTTATTTTTATGCGACTTTTTATATGCCAAGATAAATGGCTAATATTTCAATTATAGTCCATTATATTTCAAATTCTTATAGTGGGCACTTACGTTCAAATCATAATTATCTTTACAAAAATAACCTATATAAAAGCTTTTACTATCTATTGTTTTCAGTCATTAACGCAGAGTATCGACACCATACGTATATTCTTAATTTCAATTAATATTTTGGTTATAGATATTAATAATGCAAAGCGCTTTCAATTAGTAATTGACTTAACCGGAAATATTTCAAACCTTCAAACAATTTTAATTAAACTATGCTTAATGAAGATACCACTAACAAGATCGAAATACCTAACTTTAAATATTAGGGTCAAATTATAGTTCTGTTTGATCTACCAAATATTTTTGTGCATCAAGTCTTTGTTATCTTGTAATCTAACATATAACTCCAATGAATTTTCTAATCAATAACGGATACTGTTGTAAATCACATAACATTTTCATCAAATACTCCTCACATGTGGTGTATTGATTTTTCATCACGAAGCGTCCGTTATTATCAGGAAATACATTGGAATTAATATGTCAGATTATAAGATAACAAAGACTTGCACTGCACAAAATATTTGGTAGCCCATAAGAAGTATAGTTTGACCCTTACTCTGGATATAATGCAGCTTGAGTAATTTGTATTGAAACTAAGGGCACGGTAAAACCCTCATTTTCAGAAATATTTTCTGCTTTGTAACTCAGCAACTGATGTGTAAATCCATATAACAGTATGTGCATTTGCATGTAGAAGATGATGGGTAGATCAGTTTTGGACCAACATGTATGATTCTGGACCCAAGGTCCAAAAACCCCTTTTCTTGGCCGAAAAATAAGTCAAAAATAAATTTAATAAATGCGTTCCTAGACATGTATAATTCTAGATTCTAAAAGGTATAAGAGGTCCAACTTTTATTTTTTCAAAATTTAGTTAGGTTGTTCACAAATATATTGGACCAAGAACAAGGGTTTTTGGACCTTTGGTCCAAATCTGACCTGACCAACATCTTCTATGCAAATCCACAACTAGAAATGTAGGGGTTTACTGTTTAATTAATACCGGAGAGCAACACTGACTCAAGTTCACTTTTGGACCAAGAACAAGGGTTTTTGAACCTTTGGTCCAAATCTGACCTGAACATCATCTTCTATGCAAATCTACAACTAGAAATGTAAGGGTTTACTGTTTAATTAAATACCGAAAAGCAACACTGACTCAAGTTCACTTTTTTTCAAAAATGAGTTTTACACAGGAATGACTTGTTTATATGTAGGGCTAACTGACGTGTTAAAGACTGACCCAAATCAATGGTATAACTGCCAATAAAATCCTTAAGACACGGAAAGTATCTTGGTCAGTATCATGTTCCCTGCTGAATTTCCCCTTGAAATTTTGATCAGATTTGTCGTTTTTCAACATGATCCAAAAACATGCACATATTGAAAATGGGTGGTTTCATTAAAATGACGGTCAAAAAGCTATTTTACTGACATATTCGCCAAGAAACGGAAAATACTGGTTCTCAGATTGAATTTTTCAATGAACTTTTCCTCAAAGAGGCGGAACATAAGTACAAAATACATGACTGCACAAAATATCGAGTCCATATGGACCCATCCCTAATGCATTTATAAATTAATATACATATAGCCGGTATGATTGCAGGTCATGCGCCGTAAATTGGGTTTCTTTTTGGTAACACTCAGAAAATGGGGAAAACACTTTGCGTTACTTAAACTTTAAAACTATTCACAATAAGATACGACAAATATATATATTCTTAAAGGGTAAAAAGAAAGGAATCATCCTATTATAGTTTCAAGGTCATTATACCGGGTGTGCAGAAAATATACAGGGTGCAACATAAGAAATAATTCAAAAATATATATTTTTTTCAGATGCCATTTTTGTAACCAAGAACTTGCTTAATATTCAATATAGCTACATACATCACTAGTACCATCCAATATCTTCCAGATAACCTCTTTTTTAGTTTTTCATAAATTATCCAGTCGCTTATTCAGGGAGATTAAACTTAAAACAAATAATGACCCCAGATGACCCCTAAAAATACTTTTACCACCAATTGGTCATGCCACATGTCAACCCACTAGAGGGGTATCCTAGTACCCGAATCTTATAAAAATTCATGAATGTATGTGGAAATAGTGACATATATTCCAACCACTTGTTGACCATAGAGGTTTTTTGACCCCAAATGACCAAGATCATCTTCAATTCCATTTATTTTTATGTCACATGTGTACCCTTACCATGATATCATTGTGTCCAAATCTTATGAAAATCTATGCATGTGTGTGGGAATAGCGCCCAATCATGTGAATCACTGGCTCCGCATCCTGCGGCTCCGCATCCTGCACCGTTTTGATTAATTAACACATTAACTAATCCCAATCAAAACCAAATTAGCTAAACACATACAGGTTTCATTTTATCAAAATATATTTATTTCCCTCTCACATGATACCAAATTTGCTATTTTTTAGCATAAAATAAGGGAATTACGACATGAAAAACAAAGTGCAGTAAGGGAATGTGTTACTGCACCGCTTTATTGGGTTCCCCAAAATATAAGTATATGATGACCAAAGTCTACTGTCTAAAAAAATGACCCTCTCTGCACAGAATTGCAAGCATGTAACTAGTAGGAAAATAATTTTCATATGGCGATTGTTTTCATTAAATTACTCTGTGGTCTAAAATGGCATAACTGAAACATGAGATTAACTGTGATTTTTTTCCCGTTTTCACAAAATCATTCCTCAGGATTTTCAATTTCTAATTTATAATGGTATCATTATTCAGAACACCAAGCTTTGTAAGTAATAGTAGTATTTATCAAAATGATTGAAACAATTATTTTTTCTAGATTAACAATTTATATTTTTATATCATATTAAACATGTACAGAACATTTCATTTATGGTCGAGCACAAATATGCGAAATTGGACGAGAGAAAGATGATCAAAATGTTTGGCAATGGGTTCTTCCCGATACACAGCTCTGTCAATGTACCTCCCTGGTGTTAGGCGGAATACGTGTTACTTCACCAAGAAAGCTACGTTCACATTTATATACTGATAAGCCGTTATTTACCGATAAGTTGGATTTGATACGGGATCATTACCATCTTGATTGTATAGGTAAGATTATATGCAAATCATCGAGTTTTTAGGACATGGTAAACCAATAGAATATCTGTATGTGGCTTAAATAGACTACAAGATAAATTTCAATTCTGACACTCTTAGAGTAAACGGTATAATTGATTCATAAAAGGTTCTTCATTTGTTCTCTCATAGAAACCCAATATACGTCTATAAAAACTGAAAAGACTTCCAGGTTGTTAGTCTGTTGTTTAGCACCTTTTAAGATCCTTTACGGACCTATGAGGTTCCATCTGTTTTTGACAATCATTTAAAGGATTGACATTATGATTAGAATATTTTGATTATGTTTCATCACGTATTTACAACTAGATTAAATGATAAATGACTGATTTGAGACTGTGCTTCTCTCATTTCTAGATTTCACATGCCCTGAGACCGTAGACACAACTACAGATCCTGGATTATCAACTGCTTCAGTAGTTTGGAAGACACCTTCGGCTACAGACTTTATGAGTAACAGATTACAAGTTGTATGTTCAGTTTCCCCCGGGTATCTGTTTGGTGTCGGAAGCACGACAGTTTCATGTAAAACGACTGATCATTACGGAATCACGGAGACGTGCAACTTTAATGTGAACGTAAAAGGTAACTGGATTTTATTCTTCAAGTTTTCAATATTTCAATATCATTCGAATGTGTAACTTTTACTTTGAAAATCAATTTATACATTATAGAATACATCAACAAAATACTATTTCATTTAGTATTTATTTCGTGACTCGTGTTTGCAAGTTGCAAATTTCGAAGTGAAACTATTGTGCCAGACTACACTACATGTATATATTATATATAATTTTATACTACGATTGGATATGTTTGCAATGCCGGTGTAAATTTACGTCTTGGTCGAGCGGAGCACGTGGAACTTACTATCTTACTCAACTGCACGAACCGAAAAAAAGATTTAAATCTACGACGTATTGTCTATTACTTATTGTCTTTTTTCTTCACAAAGGTAAATAATCGTTTATCCTAATGCTTTTGTTTTACTAGCCAAAGTTCAATTCTCTATTTTAGTATATGTTTTGACACATGGTTTAAAATTAGAATTAACTTAACCTTTATTGTTGTTGCTGATGTTGATGCATACCAGATACAGAAACACCAACCTTTAACCATTGCCCAGAAGACGTCAAAATAGCCACTGAACAAGGAAAACCAACTGCAGCCTATACATGGCAACTACCTACCGTAACAGATAATTCTGGTTCAGCTCCTAACGTGTCTTGCAATCCAGTGGCAGGTAGTACTTTTCCAATTGGAGAAACGATGGTGTCGTGCGTTGCATCAGACACCAGCGGAAATCAGGAGAGCTGTCAGTTTGATGTTGTTGTTAAAGGTTTGTTTTACTCAAAAAAGTTTTAACATGACGCTTAGACTCCCCCTACACGAATCACATCCGAAATACCCGATACCGGCCTTAAATACCCGACATCTCAGTTCTATTCAAATTTTATCAGGTGTAAAACGAAGTGACATAATCGCTATTCAGTATCGAAGTGATTACGTAACTTACCCAATTATTGGATCACGCACATCATCTGACAATAGTTAATACAATACTTTTGTGTGATGATCAGTTCGGTTCATCTTTTATCATGTTTGTTACGTATAATCCGATTATCACCCAGATAACTGGATCACGCTTTCTGGTTTGGAACTATTCACGTACGGGCTAAATGTACGTAATAGACTAGTTAATCTATGAAAATTCATGAGGGTACCTGGACAAAATTGCAAGATATTTTGGCTGATATTAACCCTCGTCTTCCTAAGATTTTTTCTGTAACACGTCTTCCTGAGGTGGGAATGATTTTGAACTTGGGACCCCTTGAGTTATATTGTTTGATACTATAGTATAGGGTAGGGTCTCCTCTTTCCATTGATACCAAGATCATGAAAATCGGTCAAGGCGTTACGTAATTATGACGTCACAAAGTTTTTCTGTACCGAAAAAAAATCGACTTTTGGCAAAAATTGCCACTTTTTCAAAAAATCGTTATAAAAGTTCTAAATGTCCGATTTTCGTCGGTTTTTTTGCGAATAAATGAAGGAATAAACAATTCTAAATGTTCTGTAAGTTTGTCAATAGCATGCAGATATTTTTCAAAATGGCCATTTAAATTTTTCCGAGGTGGCAACCCCCCCCCCCCCCCCCCCCCTTTAGGAAGACGAGGGTTAACTGTCGGTGGCCTCTCAAACAACAAATTCAAAATGTATTAGGAAAATGTACGCTTGTCAAATTTGGTTAATTTACATAAAACAAAATGGCTGCCAAAACAAGGGATGAAATTTTCACAATTGGTCAAATCTTGTTCAAAACCACACCAACATGTTTCTCTCATTACAAGGAAGCAGAAAATGTATACGTTTACATGGGAATCCAAAAGTGTCCGATTTTGATATAAAATTGGATGGATTGAGTATGATACAAAAAGATATTGGTCTCGCTATGAGTTTTACGAAATATCGTGCGAGACGCGCAGTGTCGAGCTCGATATTTCGTAAAACTCATAGCTCGACCAATATCTTTTTGTATCATGCTCAATCCATCCAATTTTATATCAAACTGGTCTCAAACTGTTCCTCTTGCAAAAGTGTCAACACAAAGTGATAGTTTGCAGTGTGTCAGGTCAATTGTTGCCATGGTAACAGGCAAAGTAAAGTCCATTTTTACCATTGCATAATTAGTACCTGTAACCAAAGTTTTCCTTGTCCTGTAACCAAGTCCCGGAAACAGGGGTTATTGGTATATGATTGCGAAAACTAGCAAAACCGGGCATGAAAGTTGTAGATAAAGTACAAATATTTTCAGTGAACCTATTTTCAGGGATTAGCCTGTCATATCAGTGCTTTCATGCTAGCAAATGCAAAATGTTGAGGACTTTAACACTTCCTCTACCTTTCGCCCCTGTAGGTTGACGAGAATGAAAAGAGAATGAAAACAATCGTTTTCTGCTGAATTTACGAGTAATAAACTGATGCTATCTTTGATTTACAGCTCGTCATTTTACTCTTTCGATGTACATTTCTCGAGATCAAACCAAGCAAATCAAAAAGATTTGTTTGAATTCTAAGCGGTTGTTGTGTATCGGTATTGTCTTTTAGACAGGCAGTATAGTGTGAAAACTCATTGAATATGTCATTTGTTGTTTCACTTTAGACACCGAAGCACCAGCAATAACACCATGCGTCACGCAAAACAATACTTTGTCAACTGAACATGGTAGACCTTATAAAAGATTATTGTGGCAAACACCCAATTGGCAGGTTTTAGACAACTCTGAAGAGACTAATATCGATGTTACTTGTTCGCATAAGTCTGGGGATAAATTTCGCATTGGATTCACTCTCATTTTATGCACTGCTACTGATGAAGCCGGTAACATCGGCACGTGCGAGCTTCATAGGGTGCATATCATAGGTAAGCAATGTTATCACATCGTCGTTGATTTAGAAAACAATGGTGCACGCAATATAAAGGGGCAATTCTTGATCCAAATTTCGTCCCCAAAGTCCCGTCTATCCAAACTCTACGCGGTTCATCTGTTATGTGCCCCATACCATTCTTCATGAGGTAGATTATTTCATTGATCGATGGTGATGTGCAGGGACTGCAATATAATTTTGAAAATCATAGTTTTCAATCAATACCTGTCAGATTACATACCATGATATAGTGCCTGAAATGAACAATATAAAGTTTCCGTGCAATTATTAAAAGCACTTTATTGTCATGTAAGTTCTTGCAAACATCTTGAACATGGTTAAGGAATGGCTACCATTTACCCGAGTTATTTTTGTCCTTAACGAGAGTAAAATATCATCTAACTTTAAAGGCCTATTTTTGTAAAAAGATGAGGTTGAAGGATCATTTTACGTTTTGCTTCCAAGCATTATTTTGGCGCAGTCAAGACCGACTTACAGGTAACTTTTTTAAACATGTTTTTCTTTATATACAAGATAAGGAATCACCAGTCTTTATCGAGTGCCCAGAAAATGTCGAAATAGAAACTGCACAAGGAAAGGCAATCGCAAAGTATACAAGGCAACCACCTACCGCAACTGATAATTCGGGTTTGACACCCAACGTGTCTTGCTCTCCAGTGTTGGGAAGCAGTTTTCCATTGGGAGAAACAACGGTATCGTGCGTTGCGTCAGACGCAAGCGAAAATCAGGAGAGCTGTCAGTTTGATGTATTTGTTATAGGTTTGTTATGGATTAAATTGCACGCTTTAAAGAGGAATACGGCTCCTTCTGTTCTGTGATCATTCACACAGATCAGAGGCAAATGTTACTGCCATTATTACTAGTAACGGTGCTTAAGGAGTCTGGCGTAGGATGGTGTCTTTTGTCAAAATTTTCTCAATGGCAATGTTTCATTTATTCTTTTTTCAAACACGGCGAAATTCTGCCACTAGATACAATGCTGCACTTTAAGGTGCTTTTAATATGCTTTTAACAGTAGGTTATTGCTTTATTGATTAAATGTACGCTTATTCAATTTTTGTTCGGTAGTTTTGTACACGTCCTTTAGATATATATATTGGTAATTTATAATACCAGTTGCATAGCCAAATTTATGTATCAATGTCTGGAATATCTATATGCACTGTGTTTTGAAATTTTGTGAATTTTGGTCTGAATCCCTTTTATCAAAAGGACAGATATAATATGCACTTTGTTTTTAATACCTAGATAAAGAACCGCCAAAAATCGAACAATGCCCTGACGGTGTCGATCTGACGGCTGAGCCAGGAAAACCGACCGCACACTATGACTGGATTAAACCTACCGCTACCGATAATTCGGGTGAAGTTCTCGATGTTGTATGTTCTTCAATTTCGCGTACTTTTTCGATAGGAAATACACGGGTGATTTGTGATGTAACAGATGCAAGTGGAAATCACCAGAACTGTACATTTCAAGTAACTGTCATGGGTGCGTTTCAAGTATTTTCATGTATTTCCAATTGCTGTTACGTAATATCTAGTTCAGTACATGTAGGACCATTAGGGTGAAAACATAGTTGGCCTCCAAACAAAATTTTCGCTACCAAACATTTGGTCGTGACGTCAAAATGACGAGTGACTCCAAATAAAACAACTTCAACACCGAGTTGAGACCAAATAAAATTTCGCGCTAGATTGCACATGTATTGAACTGCCACGTACATTGCACCAAATGTTTGTTACCGGCTCATACTTTAAATTCGATGACAAATATTTGATGACGTCACGACCAAATGTTTGGTAGCGAAAATTTTGTTTGGAGGCCGACTATGTTTTGAGCCTTTGAATACAATATTTAAGAAATCTGTCAGATTGATCAATTTTGGTCGGTGTTTCTGGCAGGAAATTCAAATAGAATTGAATAGTATTTTTTGCATGGCATTTGACATGCAGTTTATAATTTGTACTTGAAAGGGTTTATTAAAAGAAACATCCATATGAAATATTGATCACACTATTCTGTCCACAGAAAGGTTTTATCTTTCAAACGTGTTTCTTAAATTATATACCAGATCAGGAATTACCCATCATCCACTGTCAAAAAGACGTTAAAAAAGAAACTGAACAAGGAAAACCAATTGCAAAATATACATGGCAGCAACCTAGTGCTACTGATAATTCGGGTGTGGCTCCTAACGTGTCTTGCTCTTCAGTGTCGGGAAGCAGTTTTCAAATAGGAACAACTACAGTATTCTGTGCTGCATCAGACATGAGCGGAAATCAGGAGACTTGTCAGTTTGATGTAGTTGTTATAGGTTTGTTAGCATATTACATAAAGTGGGACACATACAGGCTAAAAAATAATACTGCATGTATTTTTCTAGTTGTTTTTGATCTCATATTTAATGTAAAAATTGTAAACATTATTCACAGAACAATTATGTAAAATGAAGACCGAAAATTAAGAGTGTATGAACTATGTCAGAGGACGTAGTGTATGGTAAACACTTGAAATGTGTAAGAATTTTCCTCATGAAATCGATCACATCTGTCCACTGGAGATTTTATCTTTCAAACATTTTTCTTAATATACCAGATAACGAATTGCCCATCATCCACTGCCCAAACGACGTTGAAATAGAAACTGAACCAGGAAAGCCAACTGCAAACTATACATGGCAGCAACCTAGTGCTACTGATAACTCGGGTTTGGCTCCTAACGTGTCTTGCTCTTCAGTGTCGGGAAGAAGTTTTCAAATGGGAACAACTAAAGTATTTTGTACTGCATCAGACGGGAGCGGAAATAAAGAGAGCTGTCGATTTGATGTAGTTGTTCAAGGTTTGTTATCATATTGTCTAAAAACGAGATACATATCAGTTCGGCGGAACTCACAATTCGGATAAGTATCTGTATATAGATACGCATGCCTATAGATACTCCGTGTCAAAATTCTGATACCCGTATCCGAATTTGGATTAAAACGGGATATCAGCTGAAATTAATATTCAGCTTCGCCGCGCACCATACCGGTATGATTAAAAGTCAATAACATTATCATCAGTTGTCATCTAAATTCTAAGAAAGTTTTGGCAAAATTATTTTGCCTTCTGTGATAAGGAGCTATCAGGACATGTTTCGAAGCTGTCCCGCTGGAATTGCACAGATGGAAATGACATTTACACAGATACATTTATCATAGATGCAAGAAAGATGTTCTACATGTACTTGCCAGCTTGCGCTATCGATTTGTTTCCTGCGCCAAGACAAGCGTATCAGAATTCGGATACCCCTCCATATCCTAATTCTGATACGGGTATCACAATTTGCACAATATGGATACAAAATGTACGTGGGTATCCAAATTCAGATACGTATCCGAATTGTGAGTTCCGCCGAACTGATATAGGCTTAACAATTATATGGGATAGATTTTTCCATTTATTCTGATCAAATATTTATTGTCAAGTTGTGATTTTACTATTTCATTTTAAATTTCTCAAGATCAAACCAAGTAAATTAAACAGAACAAGAATGTCATTTAAAGTTTTTTTAGACGGAATGTATTGTGTAAAACAAAATGAATATGTCCCTACCTTTTTATGTCATTTTAGACACTGAGGAGCCAGTAATAACACCATGTGTGAAGATATACAAGACTCTATCAACTGAACATTCAAGACCCTATAAGAGATTCGGGTGGCAAACACCAAATTGGCAGGTTTTTGACAACTCTGGGGAGATTGATATCGATGTTACTTGTACACATAAGCCTGGGGATAAATTTGACATTGGTTCCACTCTTATTGTATGTTCAGCTATAGATGAAGCTGGTAACAACGGCATGTGCGAGTTTCTATGGGTGCATGTTATAGGTAAGCGTTGTACATTAACATGGTTATTTGATTACCTTATGTCAAATAAAAAAGTGAGTTCACTTGCTAACAGGTATTTTATAGTATTTGTTTTATAGAACACAAAACTTTTGAGAGAAAAAATATTTGTTAAAATTATGTTTGCATGGAAAACTACTTTCTGTTAAAGGTGTGGGTTCCTATTTCAACATTTGTATATTTACTTTTATGTAATTGACCTTGACCACTGAAATGCATTTTGTGATATTTAACCGATAGGTTACCCCTTGTTACCCCTTGTTTACTCTCCAGAGGCTTAAGTAATTATGTAACTCTGGGGATGAGGCTTTCATGTAAATACATAAGAAATGAAAAATAGGTATACCAATCAGTTTTACGTTTTATGCCATATCTCCGAAACGAAAATGAATTTGCAGGTGAAATTTTGGATTTATAATCAGAAAAATATGGGCTTCAATATGACATCAAAAATATACTACTTTCGGTTGAGCCCTGGGGGATGACATCGGAACCTACACTTTTAATTAATCACACTCTGATCATGAGTAAATGCCAAATCATAGTCGGCCTCCACACAAAATTTTTCTTACCAAACATTTGGTCGTGACGTCAAAATGATGAGTGACTCCAAACAAAATAACTTCAACACCGAGTTGAGACCAAACAAAATTGTGCGCTAGATTGCACATGCTATTGAATTGCCATATACATTGGACCAAATGTTTGCTAACCGTTCATACTTTAAGTTCGATGGCAAATATTTGGTCACGTCACGACCAAATGTTTGGTGAGAAAATTTTGTTTGGAAGCCGAGTATGAATTCGCCTTAACAGCCTTTGCTTAGGTCCTGTGCAAATGAGCTTATAATGAGCTACTTGATTTTTCAATCTGGAAAACTATCAATAAAAACCTGATGGCGAGATTTTTTTCTTCATCTAACGTGTCTGAAAAGGTCGGACTTTAAACCGCTATAATTATAAGGGAGCTAATGCAAATATAAAATGGATATGAGTATAAAAATATTCAGTTTCTTTATTAAGATATATATCTATGTTTGACTGTTAGGAATTAAAATGTTATTACATTTTAAACCTTGTCCTCATGAGCTATTTTTGTAACATGAATTCCGAAGGGAGGGGGGGTTGCAACAACCCCTAATATTTTGGAACCCCCTATGAACTTGCTTTTGCTATCAATAGATCCCCTATCCAACGATACCAAGATCATCAAAATAACCGCAACGGATGTAAAAGAGAGTACCCAAATGCTTTGGGTCGGTTGCTTTTGCGTTTTTAATGTAGCGGGAAAAATCTTACGGGTTTGCAACAATTCCCCCCCCCCCTTTCAGAGGACGAGGGTTAAACAAAATTATCAATCTTAAGCAAGTTTAAAATCTATCTACGTGCCGCTTGTTTTACCAAATTCCACTGGCTGGTATAATCTGCTAGATAACAAATCAAACCTCACATTCATGAAATTTGAAAAATATATATT
>JXSR01S044406.1:0-16181 GCA_000969725.1 Ophiothrix spiculata | reverse complement strand
ATATATAAATTATAAATATCCACAAAATGTACATTTTGGGACAAATATTAAGTTTCTGGTCACTACTCTATATATAATTGTATTCAACCAAGTTTTTTCATTTATGCAGAGCATTTTATGTGTAATATTGCAGTAGACAACTTGTGCATTAACTGAAACGCAGTCTGATTTTGTAAAATGTTGGTTCTTGGTTAGTACATCTGTAGGCCTAAAATGATTGTTTGGTTCAATCAATTAATCAATCAATCAATCCATGATACACTGTACTTGCATTACATGCATACCCCATGAAGGAGTCTATTCGTACAGGGGACCAACGGCTTTACGTGACTTCCTAACCATGGAGCAAGTAGAGTAAAGTTTCTTGGCCAAGGAGACGAAAACTGCCCAGCTCAGGGCTCGAACCCACAACCTTTGTATTACGAGACCCATGCTCTAACCACTCGGTCACACTCCCCGTTTTACCCAACTGATGATCCTATATAGAAAAAAGCACTGACTAGAATTTTTTTTTAATTTTCAGAACTTTCTAGTTTTTTTATACTTTTTACATTCTAAATAAAAAAGATCAAATTTAAATCAAAATACACAATCAAGCTTTGATTCTTTTTGCAAATAAATGTAGCAATAGTTGGCATGTTAGCTATAATTATAATAATAATAATAATAATAATATTCATTCAAATCACTTGCAATTTACAAACATGTGAAAAAATGTACATTGTCATGCACAAAAAAAATTACAATTATCATTTTGTTTGGCAAATCCAATAAAATTTTCACTAACATTCTTTAGCTTTTGTCATCGTGTCACAATCCTTCCTACAAAATGCATCTATTCACGGCATGTTAGCTAGTCGATAATGCCTATAAAATCTTTTGATCGGTGTAACATCAAGGTTTGCCAATTTTCCCGCTGATCCATTTCGAAAACTCTGAAAGTGTGGCAGGCGGAGCAGTAAAATGCCTGAGGTACAATAACTTGCCCTCCATTTTGATATTTCGAGAAAAATCAGATGGCATTTCAAGGTGTGCACAAGTTGTCTATATGGTTATGAGTTGTTTGTATATGAGGTTATTTTAAGCTTTACATGGAATTTAATATTATTATCATTATTATTTTGTGTCTCAATACCTGCAGGTTTAAATAAGGCTTGGTTCAGAAAAATCTGTTTGGGTGGTTTTTTTTTAATTTTAACTAGGCATGGTCAAAATTCTTAAAATTTTCTGATATATATGTCATTTAATCATTTTTTTTTTACAAAATCAGTATAATACTGATTTTTGTTGCTGCTTCTCTTCAGGTAAAGCTTAACGTTACTTTTATCCAAGTGTGTGAGGAGCATTCTACTTAAAAATGTGCCCTTAACTTGAAAGAGATTTTTGAACCCCAAATCGCATGTTCAGTTATCATAAAGACCACTTTTGTGTACATCGATTTGTACCATCATATCGTACCATTTTGCATGCTGGATTAAAACAACCCTGTTGTAGCATCACAATATTTATCATACCACCAAGGTAAAGATCAAAGGATGCCGGCGACCATTGTTTTTTTCGTAGCCGGCTGTTAGTTCGTTCCGACGCATAGCCGGTTGCTAAGGTCTGGCAGCTTCCATTTCGTGTGAAAGGGTAGGGGTGAGAGTATTATGGTGTTAAAAAGTTCATCCGAGCAAGTTGTTTATGCCCAAGATAAGTGAAAAAAGATAAAATAATTGCGGAAATAAATCAATCAAATAATTTAAATGGACTTAGTGTTATGATAAATTGGGTTATCAGTGTCATATCCAGGCGAAGGGCACCTTTGCCTGGATATGACACTTCGCGCACGAGTATTTCCCATAACATACCTCCGCTTCAGCCAATAACTAATATTATAGTGTTGACTCATTCCATAATAATTTTTTGCAGACTTTAAAACCAGCAGCAGTTTATACATTTTCCAAATTCCGTGAAAATGTATAATTTTGATGTGAATATAATAAGCACTCAATCTAGAAAGTTTGGCTTACTGAATTTCATAATTTTTAATAAACACATGTATAATTATGCCCATTTATATACCATACTGGTGGCTATTTCTTAGTGACGATGATGATATAGACTTTAACATGATTCTCTACAATGAAAGTAACGCCACAACATGTGACTTGTGTTTTGGGGGGACATCTGGGCCATGTGGGGTACTTAGAGCAGTTGTGACTATACTCCATAAACCTTGAAGTATGTAACAAAAAGCTGAATAACTCACATAAACCAATATGACCATACAGGGAAGTAAATTGACTATACTCTATAAACCTTGAAGTCTGTAACAAAAAGCCGAATAACTCACATAAACCAATATGACCATACGGGGAAGTAAATAGTCCATATTTCACGAAACACAACAAAGTACCAAAGCTTGCTGAATATTCAAATGAACGTATGATTATAATGTTTGTCAATGTGATAGCAACAAAATTTGTCTAAAATAATACCAAAATTATGAACGATTCATGCACAAATAATTCATACGCAGCGATTTGGTCTTATTATCAATCCTAATCAGTCATTACCAGTCTCTTACACAATACAAAACCACTAGTTCCCAATGTTGTAGAATACAAGGGATATGCTATGGATCTCGTAACAGAGTCTGGTTGCTTGTTGCATACTTCAAGATTTATAGAGTATTACCAGTGCTTTGTCTTAAAGTGATAGGATGTGATGATATCCCCACACAAAGCTTCCTACATATGTTACTTATTTTAGTGTGCCTGTATAGTGTTATGTTAAGGTGTGTAGTCCACGCGTCGTCCACGCGTACCAGTACGCCTTAGTGTCCGCAAGTGCCGCAATACGCATGCGCATTTACTCTGAGTAGTGTTTTGAAGCTAAGAATTGCCATGTTTAATATTTTTCTGGAAAATTAAGTTGGTGACCCCCAATTTTTATTGTTTTATTTGAAAGAACATACTTGTGCGCAACTTTTGTGAAAAAATTAACAAAAATGCTCGGGCAGATTTTTTGAATCAAAACTAAATAATGTCACCTTTGCCACATTTCCCATAGACCCCTGTACTAATTTTCCCCAAACTGCTTTTTTTAAACTGACTCTCATGCAAAAACAAGTCCGGTATCCCCCAATGTTTATTTTTAAAAAAATGTCTACATCGATAAAATATCATTCATGCCGATTTTTACTAGAAATCTTCGGGCAGATCTATCATGGACCAGACACCTTAACTGGTGGAGACCAACGTTATAAACATGTTGGTTTCATAGTTTTCTCATTAGCTGGAAATTCAGTTGTTGTTAAAACAACAAATTGGTTAATTGAAAGGGGCAATTCATGATCCACTTTTCATCCTCTTATCAAAATTTAGTTTTTTAGCTACAAAGAATTCTTGACTGGTACATGTTACAAACACCCAAACCATTTTTTTTTGAAAAGTGAGAAAATATGTCATTTTCTAATTACTGTCGGGCCCCAACAGTAATTACATTACAGACATTTGATTACAAAACAGTAGCCTTATAGGGATTTTTAAAATGCTCAAAAGGCTGGTAACTTGAAAACGAAAGGTCTGAATCAAGTCAAATTTTCAGAATATATTTATGTTGTGCTCTTCTTTTTATTAAGATAAAAAAGAGATAAGATTTTAAGAATCATGAATTTCACCGTTCATTTTTAAATGAAAGGTGAAATTCATGATTAAAACATGCATAACATTGTTATATAAGTGGCATGTAAACTGCCCGTGTAAAGTTCTGACCCATGATCTAATGTTTTTCTGATAATTTTTGGTATACCAACCAAGTCTATTGATTTGTGAAATCACTGTTTAAGTCACCATTTAGCAGTCAAGTTAGCTCAATTGGTTAGGCGCTCGCTTGCGGTGCGGAAGGTCCTGAGTTCGTACCCCACTGGTGCCAAAAATTGAGTGTGCTTGAAATTCCATTGCACAAGGAACTAACTGCTAATTGTCTTGTGGAAACCCGTACGAAACTCGGGAGCTGATCCGGGCAGTTGTGGTGCCTATGTTGGCTGATAAAGGTTCAGGTAGTCGCAGAACCTGAAATGATGCTTGGTGTGGAATGGCGCTTACTTGCGCCATATATAGTGGTCAGCAAACACCTGTAAAGTGTGTAGAGGCCGCATGGAATAACAAATCTGGGAGGCATAGCACACTATAAATCCCCAGTATTTTTGACAGAAAATGGTCAATTACCGATATGCTTTTTTCACATTTAAGTCTGAAGAAATTTCACAGAACCTGAAATGATACTTGGTGTGGAATGGAGCTTACTTGGGCCATAGTGGTCAGCAAACACCTGTAAAGTGTGCAGAGGCCGCGTGGAATTACAAATCTGGGAGGCATCGCGCACTATAAATCCCCAGTATTTTTTGGCAGAAAATGGTCAATAAATGGATATGCTTTTTTCACATTTTAGTCTGAAGAAATTTGCCAGAACCTGAAATGATGCTTGGTGCAGTGGCGTAGCTAGGGGGGGGCACGTGCCCCGGGCGCCACCCGCAGGGGGGCGCTGAAATGACAAAAAGAAAAAAGGAGAAGAGAAAGAAAAAAGGGGAAAAGAGGGGAGAAAAAAAGGAAAAGATAAAAGAATACTTTTGCCCTCAAATATCATCATACATATTCATATACCCACAAAATGCAGTAAAACCCTATAGCTTCAGGGGGCTTCGCCCCCTCTACCCCCACCGGGGCTTTCATATAACCCCACAAAAAGCATAAAATGCAGTAAAACCCTATAGCTTCAGGGGTTTCGCCCCCTCGACCCCCACCGGGGCTTTCCTTATTAGGCAATTAGCCTATTTTTGCTTAATTTTTTTACGCGCTCCGCGCGCCCTAACAATTTCAGTATTTTTCAGCTTAAATAAGCAAATATTATTGCCAAAAAAGCGCAAAATATTTTGCGCGCTTCGCGCGCTGAATTTTTTTGACAAATTATAGCAGAAATTACTCATTTTCGCCAAAAAAGAGAAGTTTTTCAAAGCTGTTGGCATTTTTTTTGGGGGGGGGTGTACCATGGGGGGGGGCGCCAGTTTCAATTCTTGCCCCGGGCACCAGACACCCTAGCTACGCCGCTGGCTTGGTGTGGAATGGATGGAGCTTACTTGGGCCATAGTGATCAGCAAACACCTGTAAAGTGTGCAGAGGCCTCATGGAATTACAAATCTGGGAGGCATAGCGCACTATAAATCCCCAGTATTTTTTTGACAGAAAATGGTCAATTACCGATATGCTTTTTTCACATTTTAGTCTGAAGAAATTTCATCTCACAAGCCATTCATTGCTAATGTAAAGTTTTAAAAAAATATGAAAATGGCATTTATTATATCCATTAAATATTATCATTCCTTTTGTTTTATATTTCTTCAATGGTATGCATATTGAAATCACTGAAAGGTCATAGTTGTACAGTCTTGAATAAAGGCAGTCATTATTTGCTTTATATACTTCATAAATCAATTTATGATTATTCATTGATTTATTGAAAGGAAATGTATAAATGTTTCACATATGTGAGCCGCCTCGGCAAAAAAAAGATGCACTTGTCGGCTCCTATACTTTGATCAACACTAAATAGGTGGGTATTATGAGGCTTTTCTTCATCCGCAAGTAAACATAATCCCACTTACACGCGCGTCATAGACACTGATGCACGAATCAAACGTACAACGTGCGCTGCGTCTCCTGCAGTTGTGCTGTGTTTAGCTACGCATACGCTTAAACTGTATCAATTCACGATATGAAGAGGCCTGCCTATTTGGTGTTGATCAAAGTAAACATGTTGCTCATTGTAGCATATCTGATGCATAGAGCTACATGTAGGAGACAACACACTGCATCCTTTTCTTGGCGCGGCCCACATATATCAGAAAGAGATCCATCTTTAAAAGGCTCGGGTATAAAAGTGCCAAGGATTTATTTAGAGGGTGCCAATAGTTTAATTTTCAGGCGGAACAGGAAACTTTGTTGCATGTATCACTAAGGCATCAGCTGCCAAAAAGATGTATCATGTTAAATTGTTTCATCTTGGGCTGTTTACAATACTGTATTTAAGTGGTATGTTTCACGCTACATTTAATTTCACAAAATTTAAAAAATGTACCGCGAAATATGGTATTATATACCGCTGCACGTTAAATTAAGCACGAGTGTGAAAAATTAAAACGCGCAAAATTGTTCAAAATGCTGTGCGTGAAAATAACTGAACGTGAAATTATTTATGTTTACAGTAATTTGTGATGAAATTTCATTCAGAAAAACAGTGCTTCTTGATATGTTGGTGTATTGACAGGTAGCTAAGGAAAAGGCATGTCAAGAAGTATCCCTTACTCGGCAGGAAATTATTGCAGGCTTTGTCATTTTCAAAGTGGGTATTGGAACTCTCAAATACACTGGTCTCCTATAGCAATGATAAAAGACTGCAATTTTGTTTGTCATATTTATAAGGCGGTGGAGCTAACTTAGGCCACAACTTTGCTGCCGGTCAAGGATGCACTTTTCGGCTCGTACATGTTATGAATTTCCAAGATGGCTACCGTAGGCTTGTAAAAGCTATGAATTTCCAAGATGGCTACTGTAGGCTTTATGTACCTCTAGATAATTTCAAAACATGTAATTATTAATATTTTACAATAATCTACAGGTGCATAACAAAGCTTACATTGGCCATCTTGAAAAATCAAACCTGTGGCCATGTTGAGTCGGCCGTACACAAATTCAGTTCGGTGGAACTCACAATTCGGATACGTACCCGAATTTGGATACTCCGTATCAAAATTCTGATTCCCGTATACCAAATTGGATCAAAAACAGCTGAAACGGGATATCAGCTGAAATTAATATTCAGCTTCGCCGCGCACCATACCGTATGTATAAAAGTCAATAACATTATCATCATTTGTCATCTAAATTCTAAGAAATTCTGCCAAATTATTTTGCCTTCTGTGATAAAGAGCTATCAGGACATGTTTCGAAGCTGTCCCACTGGAATTGCACAGATGGAAATGACATTTCCACAGATAGATTTATCATAAATGCAAGAAAGATGTTCTACATGTACTTGCCAGCTTGCGCTATCGATTTGTTTCCTGCGCCACGACAGGCGTATCAGAATTCGGATACCCCTCCATATCCTAATTGTGATGCAGGTATCACAATTTGGATACAAAATGTACGTTGTGAGTTCCGCCGAACTGAATTTGCTCCATCGCCTACTGGTTATATTATTTATTTTGCTGATTTTACAACTCTGATGGTGATTGTAATTATTCCAATAATGTATTTAATGTATCTATATATATGATTTATTATGGAATATTTTTATAAACTCTTTCTGTTGTCAAGGACTTGCAACCATGCTGGGCTAGAATTCCGATGCAGTCCGAGAGTCTATATGCACAGACTCCCATATTAAACAGATGCATGCAAGTCCAGTTAGATGTTTCATAAACTGAATAGAAGAGTCTAAAAATTTGTACAAACTCTTAATCCAAGCCTGATTTCAGCTCTTTTTATTACACTTTTCAGCGCTTTTTCTTGTTAAATTTAAGCTTTTTGGTTCAAATTTGACAGTTTCAGCTCTTTTTTGAATATTCAGTTTCAGGTCTGCATAGGGGTATAAATATTTATTTGGCTACCAGGTGACAGGCTGTCATTAGATCCTAATCAACCAATCAATTGAAAGAAAGGTGTGGTTTCTGCTATGGTCACAAGCTGTCTGTTATGATTGGTTCCTTATACAAAGAAATCAATTATTCAAAAAAAGATTAGCTGTTAGTCTCAAAGCTAAACTGTTACTGTGCAACAGTTGTATTGTGCACTTTTTAGGGGGTCCCAAAAATGATTTTTACCCTTTTTTTCTTCAATTGAATTGTTAAATCCTATCTATTTTTGTTTGTTTGTTTGTTTGTTTCATTTTTGACATTTACAACACCCTGAATCAAACTTCAGTTTGATTTTTCATTATATTTCTCAAAAACAATTGAAAAATCATCAACTCAGCAAATGATTATTTTAAAACAATTTTAAAACATATTTTGAAAAATCATAGTGAATAAAAACATTGCATTTAGCATTAAGTTTTCAGAATTGGTAACAAACAATTGATTTTATTTGGCCTAATAAAGTAATATGTCATGGCTCACACCGAAAAACATATTTTGAAAAATCATAGTGAATAAAAAAACATTGCATTTGGCTTTTTTCAGAATTGGTAAACACACAATTGATTTTATTTGGCCTAATAAAGTAATATTAATAATGTGGGTTTATATTACACACAAATCTACCAATGAAACTGTTACTCCACATTAAAAAATTTGAGTAACAGTAAGGGCCAAACCATAGTCTTCAAACAAAATGTTCGCTTTCAAACATTTTGTCCTGATGTAAAACTATGGGTGGCCATATGTGTCAAAAAGGTGTCACCAAGAGAAAGATGTCTATAAAATTGATAAGGTTATCTATCACAATGAAAAATGTGTCTGAAATACCCTAATAAAGGGTGTGTAAAACCCATAATGGTGTCTTAACCCAAAATCGATATGTAACCCAGAACGGCTTGTAAAATTAAGAAAGGTGTCTAAAACCAACAACACCTGGAGCCGGCCGCCCATAGTTTGATGTCACAACAAAATGTTTGATTGCGAAAATTTTGTTTGAAGGCCGACTATGGTTTGGCCCTATATATTTAATGTATTTCCTTGATCCCCCAAGTCTTGTCTTTAAATAAGTTTATAGAATCATTCTAGATAGATATTTATATATAAAACATAAAGTTAAAACATGAATACTTTATGTAAATAATTGCCAACGATATCATAGCATGTATGGAAGAGAACATGTATAATGTGTTTATGTGCAATTACCAATAATGTATTTAATGTATCTATATATATGATTTATTATGGAATATTTTTATAAACTCTTTCTGTTGTCAAGGACTTGCAACCATGCTGGGCTAGAATTCCGATGCAGTCCGAGAGTCTATATGCACAGACTCCCATATTAAACAGATGCATGCAAGTCCAGTTAGATGTTTCATAAACTGAATAGAAGAGTCTAAAAATTTGTACAAACTCTTAATCCAAGCCTGATTTCAGCTCTTTTTATTACACTTTTCAGCGCTTTTTCTTGTTAAATTTAAGCTTTTTGGTTCAAATTTGACAGTTTCAGCTCTTTTTTGAATATTCAGTTTCAGGTCTGCATAGGGGTATAAATATTTATTTGGCTACCAGGTGACAGGCTGTCATTAGATCCTAATCAACCAATCAATTGAAAGAAAGGTGTGGTTTCTGCTATGGTCACAAGCTGTCTGTTATGATTGGTTCCTTATACAAAGAAATCAATTATTCAAAAAAAGATTAGCTGTTAGTCTCAAAGCTAAACTGTTACTGTGCAACAGTTGTATTGTGCACTTTTTAGGGGGTCCCAAAAATGATTTTTACCCTTTTTTTCTTCAATTGAATTGTTAAATCCTATCTATTTTTGTTTGTTTGTTTGTTTGTTTCATTTTTGACATTTACAACACCCTGAATCAAACTTCAGTTTGATTTTTCATTATATTTCTCAAAAACAATTGAAAAATCATCAACTCAGCAAATGATTATTTTAAAACAATTTTAAAACATATTTTGAAAAATCATAGTGAATAAAAAAACATTGCATTTGGCTTTTTTCAGAATTGGTAAACACACAATTGATTTTATTTGGCCTAATAAAGTAATATTAATAATGTGGGTTTATATTACACACAAATCTACCAATGAAACTGTTACTCCACATTAAAAAATTTGAGTAACAGTAAGGGCCAAACCATAGTCTTCAAACAAAATGTTCGCTTTCAAACATTTTGTCCTGATGTAAAACTATGGGTGGCCATATGTGTCAAAAAGGTGTCACCAAGAGAAAGATGTCTATAAAATTGATAAGGTTATCTATCACAATGAAAAATGTGTCTGAAATACCCTAATAAAGGGTGTGTAAAACCCATAATGGTGTCTTAACCCAAAATCGATATGTAACCCAGAACGGCTTGTAAAATTAAGAAAGGTGTCTAAAACCAACAACACCTGGAGCCGGCCGCCCATAGTTTGATGTCACAACAAAATGTTTGATTGCGAAAATTTTGTTTGAAGGCCGACTATGGTTTGGCCCTATATATTTAATGTATTTCCTTGATCCCCCAAGTCTTGTCTTTAAATAAGTTTATAGAATCATTCTAGATAGATATTTATATATAAAACATAAAGTTAAAACATGAATACTTTATGTAAATAATTGCCAACGATATCATAGCATGTATGGAAGAGAACATGTATAATGTGTTTATGTGCAATTAAAGAACTACAACTTTCAAGATAAGTACAAACTGTTCAATTGCTTTTTTTCTTCTTACAAATCTCATAGGAGATGTGGGGTGTAGTTTTGGTCACATCGATTGATGAACTAATTTAGTAAATTGATGGGTTGCTTAAGCTCTCACTTTGACCCTAAGGCCCAAAAATGAAATTTGTTTGATTGGCATAACCCGACCGACCCTATTTTTACCGCCGACTCTAGATATTTTTATATTTTTTTGAGCATGGTAAAAAACCTCCAAATCCCAAATATGATGGGAAACGATTCATTGGGGCCTGAGATATGGCTTGCATGTCATTCAAAATGACAAATAAAAGATGTAAAGATGTGTTGCAGAAAAAGTGGAGAAGTTTTTGTATATGGGTCGTATATTTTGTGTTCTTGTATGTGAAACATAGACTTAAAAAATTAAAAATCCGAACTACCTACCCTATTTTTTTTCTATGTTACGCCAATCAAACAATTATTTTTTAGGCCCAAATTATCATGATTATAGGCAAAATAAAAGTTTATTGGACAATATAAACAAAAATTCCAGGGTAAGAGTTGCATTTACAAATAATGGGGCCCTGCAATCTGAATTTTTGTTTGTAACACTGTCCAATAAATCCTTGTTTTGCCTATAGGTACTTCTTGTGGAAAAGTGGTATAGAGAAAGGTCACAAAATCACACTTTTGAAATATGCACTGTGGAAGCGACACATCATTTATGCCAATAATAATAATAATAATAATAAAGGGTGCTTTTAAGGCGCAAAATCTTCCGAAGAACTCAGAGCGCCAAACAAAACGAAAACACAACACTAACATTCAGGGAAAGCCAGACAGAACAGGTGGGTTTTGAGATGGCGTTTGAAAACAGGCAGTGTTGGAATACTGCGAATTCTGTTTGGAAGTGAGTTCCATACAGAAGACGCAGCATAGTGGAACGAACGTTGACCGGCAGTTTTTAAGTTAACCCGTGGAGTTTTGAGGAGTTTTTCAGCAGATGATCTGAGGGTACGAGACGGTTGATACGTACAGAGGACGGAAGATAGGTATTGAGGCAATGTGCCTTCAAAATGTTGGAAGGCAAACACGGCGAGTTTGAATTGAATACGGAACTCCACGGGTAGCCAGTGAAGTTCAATGAGGAGTGGGGTAACATGATCATGTTTCTTTTTCTTAAGAACAAGCCGAGCGGCACAGTTTTGAACCCGTTGCAGACGGTTTAGCTGATCAGCAGTGATACCAATAATAATTCGTTGCGATGCGAAGGATGCTTTGGTTCCAAACAAATCATGTGGGCATTTTTACCATACACATTTAGTCTATGGATAATATAATTCTATTTGATCTTGAATCCAAATGAAGCAAAGTCAGCATTATCACGCCGGGTTGTTTAAAGGTACGTTTACACTGTGATGTAGGGTAACGACAGATGGATTGTGATGGACCATTATTGTTTACAGCTCATTTGTGGTGGATGGTCACATATCATTTATAGCTTGTTTGTGGTGGATGGTCATATCATTTACAGCTCGTGTGAGGTAGATGGTCACATCATTTACAGCTAATTTGTGGTGGACGATCACATCATTTACAGCTTGTTTTTGGTGGACAGTTACATCGTTTACAGCTCATTTGTGGTGGGCAGCCACATCATTTACAGCTCATGGATAGTCACACATGTATAGCTCCTGTGTGGTGGGCGGTCACATATCATTTACAGCTCATTTGAAGGTCAAATATCACTTACAGTCTGTGGTGAACGGTCACATATCATCTACAGCCCATTTGATGGACAGTCACATTTCAATTACAGCTCGTTTGTGGTGGATGGCCATATGTCATTTACAACCTGTTTGTTGTGAACGATCACATATCATTTACAGTTACTTTGAGGTGGACGGTCACATCGTTTATATCTTGTTTGTGGTGGATGGTCACATATCATTTACAGCCTGTTTGTGGTGGATGGCCACATATCATTTAAAGTCCCGTGGGGAACGATAACATAGTTTACAGCTCATTTGTGGTGGACGGTCAAATGTCATTTACAACTCATTTGTGGTGAACGGTCAAATGTCATTTACAACTCATTTGTGGTGGATGGTCACATATCATTAACATGTTAACTGCTCATTTGGGGTGGACAGCAGCTCGTTTTGGTGGATGGTCACATTATTTACAGCTCATTTTTGGTTGATGGTCACATCATTTACAGCTCGTTTGTAGTGGATGGTCACATCATTTACAGCTCATTTGTGGTGGACGGTCACAATATTTACAACTCATTTTTGGTGAACATTGACATCGTTTACAGCTCTTTGTGGTAGGCAGTCACATCGTTTAGGCCTATAGCTCATGGACGGTCACACATCATTTACAGCTCATATGTGTTGGACGGTCACATATCATTTACAGCTCGTTTGAAGGTCACATATCATTTACAGCCTGTTTGTGGTGAACGGTCACATCATCTACAGCCTCTTCATATGGACAGTCACATTTCGTTTACAGTCCGTTGTGGTGGATGGCCACATCATTTACAGCCTGTTTGTGTTGGACGGTCACATAGTTTGCGGCTCGTTTGTGGTGGATGGAAACATATCCTTCACAGTCCGTTTGTGGTGAACTGTAACATATTTTACAGCTTGTTTGTGATGGACGGTCACATATCATTTACAGCTCGTTTGTGGTGGATGGTCACATCGTTTACAGCTCATTTGTGGATGGTCACACGTCATTTACTGCTCATTTGTGGTGGATGATCACATATCATTTACTGCTCGTTTGTGGACATCATTTATAGCTTGTTTGAGATGGAGAGTCACATATTTAAAACCTGTTTTTGATGGACACATATTTCATTTTACAACCCGTTTGGGGTGGATAGTCACATATCATTTACAGTCCATTTGTGGTGAATGGTCATACATTTCCAGCTCGTTTGAAGTGGACGGTCAAATATCATTTACAGCCCGTTCGTGGTGGATGGTAACAGTTTACAGTTCGTTTGTGATGGATGGTCACATATCATTTACAGCTTGTTTGTGATGGGCAGTCACATTTTTACAGTTCATGAACGGTCACACATCATTTACAGCTCATTTGTGTTGGACAGTCACATATCATTTACAGCTCTTTTGAAGGTCACATAAGCCTATCACTTACAGCCTGTTTGTGGTGAATGGTCAAACATCATTTACAGCCCATTTGTGATGGACAGTCACATTTTATTAAAAGCCCATTTGTGGTGAATGACCACATATCATTTACAGATCCTTTGTGGTGGACTGTCACATGGTTTACAGCTCATTTGTGGACGGTCACACATCATTTACAGCTCATTTTTAATGGACGGTCAAATGTCATTTACAACTCATTTGTGGTGGACGGTCACATATCATAACAGCTCAATTTGGTGGATAGTCAGTGGTCACATAATATTTACTGCTCGTTTGTGGTGGACGGTTACATATCAATTACTGCTCTTTGTGGACATTAATTATCATTTACAAGTGATTGTGGTGGACGATCATTACATCACATCATTTATAGCTTGTTTGTGGTGGATGGTCACATCATTTACAGCTCGTTTGTGGTGGACGGTCACTTATCATTTACAGCTCGTTTTTGATGGACTGTCACATATTATTTACAGCTCGTTTGTGGTGGTCTTTCGTCCAGCAAAAAACCAACACTTTTTCACTCAAAAATGAAAAGAGTGACTGTTATTGGAGTGCAATTGTTTCATGTTCACTCTAAAAGAGTGACATTTCACTCTAAAACTTTTCGAGTGACTCAAAAAGAGTGAAATGTCACTCTTTTAGAGTTTAAGGGAGTGAAAATTGCCACTCTTTTACAGATTGCTTTTACAGATTACACCGCTTTTTTCAAGAGTGGTGTCAGTGACCAATCTTTAAAAGAGTGGCAATTTTCACTCTTACAAAGAGTGAAGTGTAACGACAATTCACTCTTTTTGAGTGAAACCCGTTCGATTTCTCGAAAAACTCTTTTTCATTTTAGAGTGATGAGTTTCTAGCCCGGGGGTTACTTACATTGAGAAGGTATACGTATTATGTGCTTGGTATATCAATGGGGTGTTTTTAATCTCAGATGAAAGCACCCAATTTTCATAAATTGGGTGCTTGTGGGAAAAATTTGCAAATAAAGCATCCAATTTGAGTAAAATTGGGTGCGTTTCCATTAAAACTGTATACTAATTCCTGATCATCATTAATTTTTGAATTCTATTTTAATACTTGAATGCAGAAATGAATGAATCCGTTCCTGAACTATATCATGATTCTCTCTTATATTGAATGATTGATTTTACACTCATCAAAGTTCAAAAAAATATTTTACAGCCCGCAAGTGACCTACAAACATCATGAACAGTACTCTCTAAATGTAACTAAAAAGAGTGACTCAAAAACAGCTGCATGCGCTAGTCAATCCACTCCAAAAAGAGAGAAATCACTGAACTTTCACTCCAAAAAGAGTCACGGTGGAAAAGAGTGAGAGTGAGCGCCACTCGAAAATGTATTGTCCTCCATTTAACTCTTTAAAGGGGGAAATTCATGATCTAAAGTGTACAAATGACAAAGTACAGGCTGATATAACAGGTTTGAGTGAGCAACTTGATGAAAACTATAACATGATAAACAATCTGGGTGAATTGGTGGAAGACCTACAAGTATATAGCCGAAGGAATTGCCTTCTTGTTACGGGATTGGATGAAGAAAAGGGTGAAAAAACTGATCAAGTTATAAAAACATTCTGTGCTGACAAACTTAAAGTAACACTTCAATGATAATGACATTGACAGAAGTCATCGTCTTGGAAAGCCTAAAGCTGGAAAAACGAGACCACTTCTTGTGAAATTTGCTAGATACAACAAAAGAATGGAGGTAATGAAGGAGCGTAGAAATCTTAAAAGAACAAAATTTGTCATACAGGAACATCTAACTCAACAGAAACAATCGCTGCTCAGAAGAGCTCAGGATCTCATGAAACAAACACCAATGAACTATTTTTTGGAACAGCAAAATTTGCAGTACCGCTTCGCGGTACTGCACATGTCCGTTTACTCTTCCGCGAAGCGGAAATGTCGGGTCCGCTTCGTATCTCCGCTAGCGGAGATGCAAAGTTTTCTGTGCATTTCCGCTATAAGTTTAAAAAGTTCTCCCTACAGTTTAAGCGGTAATGCACAAATCTGTTTGCATTGCCGCTAAGCGGAAGTGCCAACTCCACTTAGTATTTCCCCTAGCGGAGATGTAAATTTTCTGTGCATTTCCTTCGATTGATGATTAGAAAAATTAATTCTCTGCTTTATGTCTCCGCAAGTGGAAATGCGCGTTTTTCTGTGCAATCCCGCCTAAGCGGATGTGTCTGCTACGCTTCGTATTTCCGCTAGCGGGAATGCAACTATCTTTTTGCATCTCCGCTAACGTATAAACAAAGTTTCTACTTCATTTTAAGCGGTACTGCACATATCCGTTTGCACTTCCGCGAAGCGGAATCATGTCGGCTCCTCTTCGCATCTCCGCTACCGGAGATGGTAAATTCTCTGTACATTTCCTCTACCGGTTAAACATATTCCGCCCACCTAAAATGAATATACGGAACGTATCAACAAATTATTTTGTAATTTAATTCACTTTATTTTAAAGGTAGGCCTATGTCTCCTTTTCCCGTGCTTTACTTAGGGCCTATAGCCCCTCATTTGCGTCGATTCAAATTATGTGAGATTTTTTAATAGGCCAAAAGCCTAATTGACATTTTAAATCTTCCATTGTTCGTAAATCCGAGGAAGTTTTT
>JXSR01S044401.1:64476-74751 GCA_000969725.1 Ophiothrix spiculata | reverse complement strand
TATTCAATCATTTCCATTTGGTACAGGCTACACTCTCTGTGACAACAGAAAACTAGCCATATACACCAGGTTCTTAGTTGTAGGTATTATAGTTACGTATGGATACCATCTGAACTTGCGCTTTCGAGCCAAGAACCACTCCAATATTGGTTCAAGCAGTATTTTCGTCTATTTTTTAACGATCGCCATTTACATGATTCATGTATATAGATGCAGTGACTTCAGTTTTCAAGCCTTGATTTATTGTATATCGTTTCCTCCTCTTAACATTCTGAAATTTAGCCCACGCAGTGTAATGAAGCGTTAGTAATATAAAATTCCTTTGACATCAGCTATTTCCTTCCTTTCCATACTATGGTTGTTTGCCGAAATTGACAGAACAGTTTATTTTTTGTTCGAAACATCGTGCTGAATACAGAGCGATACGTTTGTTATCCTTAGTTTTCAAATCTGAATAAAACGGAAAAGGAAAACGACCTTTTACCCAGGTGTGCAAAGTAAAATACTGCGCAGTAAACAGGGTAAATATGTTACCGGTATCTTATTTAAACGGGAAAACCTTTGTCACAGTAGTGAAAGACTTGTTTACCATTAATTTTACTAATGTAAAAGTTTTGTATCAACATATTTTGTATATAGAATGTAAACCAAGAATAAAAATCAAGAATAAAAAAATTGAAACGTTAGCTACATTTGTGATATCCTTTCATGAGCTGTTATATTTATGGCGTATAAAATCGTGCAAATGTAACTTTGTTCTGCTGCAAGTACAGCTGCATGTTATTGCGAACTTTTTCTTCTATCTATCGGACTCTTTAATCAGATGTGTTGGACTTTAGACAGCATCCAGTACCTCTCCAGTATGGATACAAGTCACAATTCAAAAGAACACCTTTACAAAAACATCATTCGTTTTTGTTTTCAAAAAATAGATTTGGTTTATTTCATTTACCGGAAGTGGGTTAGCGTAGCGGTACTTCCCTTGCTTTATACCAATGATTCCCTGGTTCGATTCTCGGTCCCGGTGTAATGAGACTGAGTGTTTCCCATAACCAGGAGACCGGGTCTAATTAAACTACACAGAATAAGTCGCAATCAATGATTTATTGATCGCGCATATATACTTGTAAGTATACGTTCTACACAAGTGAATAGCAGCTAGGAAACTCAGTCACACGGACGCTGTATTTCATTACACCGGCGCTGTATGTGCATTTCGTTTTCAGTCCATGTTCTAAAATTGATTGAAGAAAGATTGGACCAAAGTGAAAATAACTATCATCAGAGTCTTTCTTAGGTTGTCCTTGGCGAATAGCCAAAAGAATTCCTTCTTCCTTTGTTTCTTTTCTCTCTCTTAACTTTAAGGGTTAAAGACCAATTGTGTATTCTCATTTTCGTTGTGTCTTTCTGAAGTGCTATAAATGAATAGCGAGTCAAAATGTTCGAATTACGCCATGATAATGATTAGGTCAGCTTACTTTATAGCCTTTGCCTGCTAACAAAATCACATAAACTGCCAAGATTATATAAATATTGCCTGTCGCCTATTTTGCCAAAATCCCTATCAAACATGCCTCGATATATGTCGATATAGCTGATATTTGAAGCCAAAATATATCACAGTGTATATATAGATAACATTTGCAAAATAAGATACTACATTGAATTTAAAGGTAACAATTTGTAACAAAATACCACATTGTATTTAAAAGTAACACTTGCAACAAGATAATGTACCATGTTATACAAGGGTGTCCCAATAAACATTGTGCATGGACACAGCGCTAATTTTCTCAGAAGTTAGGCATACCAGCGACTTCAAAATTATATCATTTTAAAGATCATAGTTTTGTTCATCATCGTTGAAAATGTCAAGAAAATCCACCGATGCAAACCAGAGATATCTTGGAATTTGTCTGCTTGTATCATTTTCCTTCTGCACAATGGATTCCTATGGTTAAGCATATGCACAAAGAACATCGAAAGGGTCTTTACAACATTAACGATTGAATAGTTTACAGTGACAAAGTCACCGCATACGTTTCGCAAATGTTCTTTGGGTACATGTTTCTTTTTTCTCTTTCGATTTTTTTTCGTTTTCTCTACATTATATACATTATGATTTATTTTCTACTCCAAAATGTACAAAAAGACTGTAAAACTAGGTTTATTGGCAAAATTACACAATGCTTTGTGTATATTGTTTACATGCTGGGGGAAATCTTTTTTGGAAACTGAAAACTTAATCTAACTTAGTAAATTATATTCTTTTTCTATAATAACACAAAAAATGAATAGCTACATGTAGTTGTCTTAGGTCTTAATTCAGATCAAAAGCAGTAAGTCCATCAATGGCAATTGCTAAAAACAGGAAAAAATCTAAGAAATCTTTTATTCAAAACTCATTAAATAAATCTGGCTCAGCTCGCATTGCTTCTAAAAATTCTAAAAGCACAAAAAAAAAATAATGTTGTGCCTTAATATCAAACAATAAAAATGTAAAGTAATCACATGATTTGGTGTTATTAGTGTTTTAATAGTTGTGTCGTTTTAGATTTTGGTTATTTTGGTTCTATTCTGAGAGTTCTTTAAAGTCATGTTAGTGTTCGTTTTTCACTTCTTCATGTTATTCTTCCTGATGAATAACCTCCTGCACATCCTTCAATCTGTCTCCATTAGCTGTTGATACATCTTGTTCGATTATCTTTGACTCTAACAGCATGAGAGATCATTTACATTAAATTTCTCAAGCGTCGATTTCGCGTAGACCCTTTTTATGTCCTCTGATTACAGCCTTAACGACAGGATTACTATTGTGCAGGAGGAAAATGATACAAGCTGACAAAATCAACGATATCTCTGGTTTGCCTCTATGGATTTTCTTGATATTTTCAGCGATGATGAGCAAAACTATGAGCTTTAGAATGACATAAATTTTGTGTAGCTGATATGTTCAACTTCTGAGTAAATCAGATTCGTTTCCATGCACAATGTTTATTGTCAGAACTATCTGCAACAAGATATCACAGTATACATATTTTGAAGGCCAAATTTGCAATGAAATGCAGAAGAATGCATTCTAAGCTTATTGTGTTAACCCGTAATTGTATCTATTCACTGGAATCAATAAGTATCTAATCCCCACTTGAAAATTTGCAATATGAAACATTTTTTTTTGTGATACACGAGAGAAAACAAAAGTCTAAAATTTCCTCTTTGCTTTTGATTTTCCTCGTAAACTAGTAAAATTTTAAACCTAAAATCTATGATTTTAATGCGATAATTTACGAATCATTTCGACTGACATGCTGATTTCAAAGATTATACATCTGCAACCATTGAAGATTGATTGATTTATATATTAGCCCAAAATAAATTAATAGCTCATGAGCTTGTCTCAAAGCTCATGAGTGGCTTGAAAATGTATTGAATTTATTATTGCATTTCATCCTTGTGTGAAACAGTGTGCTTCACCTTAAGATTAAACATAATGTATGAAATATGTCACCATAACACGAGTATGTCTGTTGTTTTGTAAATGGGGCCACCTCAACCTACTGGATGGGCCAACTTACCCCGCATAGAAGGCCCTCTTGACAGCATTTTCATTTTCTTAATATTTTAAACACGATAAGCAGCAGATTCTTAGTTTTTTCGCAACACATAGTTCGGATATATATCTATGTCGTGTAAACAGGAAAGTCTTCTAGACTTATGTCCGATTAAGGGGCGTTTGAACAAAAAGGGGACCAACTTACCCCATCGTCCTATATACATAAATGTACACTTATTTCCAGTATGTCCTTAATCCATGTTGATATTTCTCAAAGACCAAACTAACATTTATATATGGTTACAAATAATGTATAAGGGTATTTTACTCCAATTAAGTGTATGGATTTGATTTTGGTCAGGAAAAGTATCATTGAATTTGCGCAAAAAAATGCAGACAATAAAAAATAAAAATATACCGCATTACTTTTTTTTTCAGATAACCCGATTTTACTAACGCGCGCGACAGCATTGAGACCAATTATTACTTTGAATATTTAAATCTAAAGGCAGTCCGACCCATTTTATGGCACAAATATATACTTTGACAGCCTTTTTTGACCTTATTATGGACGTCATTTTAAATTGGAGATATGTAAATGATATACATTAGAAAGGATTTAGTTCTTTGTTATCCTCAAATGTGTTTTTATTGATCATGTTGTTGTTTAGTACTTAATATGTAATAAATGCCAATGCCGTGGCAATCATTTTAAACCATGTGTATCTACTAAAAATCCGTTGAAAATTGTGACCATTTTGAAATTTAAGATGGCAGCTGAACAGTAAAATGAAAAAAAAATACTATAGATGTCTATTAGCTGACGATCTATTTTATCCAATGACTCCAGAAAAAGCATCCTCAGATCCCAAATTTCCATAACATTCTACACTATTTTTTGTCGAAAGATGAAAATATGATTTCTCTTATATTTCAAATATGCGTGAACAAATCGAAAAACACATAAACTATTTCAAAAAAATCTGCGTTTAGAAAACTCTTGTTATGTGCTAAAATCTAGCAAATTTTGTTACCGCGGCTGCCTTTGGGTGTCCTATCGATAACAGTATTATGTCTACAGAAAGATATCCTCAGAAAAGTTAACAAAGTGAATGCACTAATAACAGTAATTTTAGATATCTTTAGGAGTATGCGTATGAAGTTTGTTGATTGATTACTGATTTTTGTTCTTCTCCGTATATTCTTAAATTTGGTATAGTTATAATGCATGCACCTCTCCGATCATTACACTTTAAAACCTTTTGTAATTTTAAATTAATGTTATAAAAACATAGATGGAATCTCTGATGTAGCTTGTCATATAAATGATGATAACAACTTTTTTTTTTTTTTTTTTCTGTCGTATAAGTTTTGAAGATACGCTTAATGAAATATCACAATGTAAAGTGCATTAACTTGAGTTAGCTTTTAGGTTTTTATATTTACTAACCCGATAATGATAACTTTAATTATTTAAAGTGTCCCTTAATAATTTTTTTTGGATGGTGTCGTGTTGTTTTTGACATGAAAGTTGTTTAGACAAGCTAAAGTCCATCAATATAATATCTTTCTTACGGTTTGTACAATAATGTATACTGTGACAAAACGTGGTAAATTGCAAGATATCAATTTTTCACTAACATGGCAGTTTTCACGATAATTTTATTTTTTATTTCAAAATACATATCGTTACCCGAAGTATATAAGCCTATGTATGACAATTCGTTGTAAACCTATGCATGGTACACACAAAACTTTTGATTAGTCACTGTGATGCACTAAAACGAGTATCCAGTTTGTCCGTCAGATGAAACGTTTCGTGAACTAAACGAGTCATAAGAATGAGTCAAATGACCCAAATAAATGAGTCATAGGAGAAATGACTCAGTTACATGACTCATTAAATTCACGAAATGATTCATCTGACGGCCAATCTGGAGACTCATGCTGATGAGTCAGCCGACTCATTTTCAGATTTGATGAGTCAAAATGACTCGTTTAAATGAATTTACCTTTTGTCATGTTTAGTGAAAAATTTGTCCGATAAGTGAGTGGAGGATGATATCCGAAAGGTGTTGGTGACTGTAGACACAATATTTCCCATCATCAATATAGTACACACTAATTCCGAGTCAAATTCCGTGTCCAAGAGGTTAAGCTTAGGCTAAGCGTACTGCAGTAAAACAACAATTGACTAAGTGGTCCAATATTGTAAGCTAACTCCATATAAAATCACTGCTTAATGCAGTAATTTATACTTGAAGCTTGAGAAGTTCCACATATTACTTCTGACAGTGTTAAATGCCAAAAAAGTGCTCACAGAAATGACAATTTTGTGTCATCAACCACTAACAAACGCCTTCGTCACCGACCATGCATGTTCAAGAAAATGGCGACCCACAGCCTCGTTTTCATATTTCGTATTTGACTCAGTAATTTATGTAAATGAGTCAAAAATCGTTATTGACTCAAAATTCTCCAACAAGTGAGTCAAAATGGCATTAGAAGGAGACTCAGCTTGAATGATCAAATGTGTAAAAGTTGACCTTGACTCATCTTTGGCCTCTTGTAAGTCAACTAACATCTTGTGAAAATGAGTCATATGCGCTAATAAGTAATTTGACTTATTGTTCAGATTTTATTTAGGTCTTTAATGACTCGTTTGATTCAGTTTTGGGTCATATTGCATATGACTCATGGAAAACACATCTGTATGGGTCAAGTGACTCATCAAAAGTTTTGTGTGTATTGATTATTTATTTCATGTGTGGAGATCAAGTTGTCCTTAAAGATTTGAATCGCAAATAACCTACTTTTTGTTCTCTACATCACCACAGTAGCAAATAAAACAAGTCGCATGTTTAATAGTTCTTGATTTTTTAAACATAAATTTGGCCTATAGTATTTTGTACATGGATCGAATTAATAGATTTCAACATTTAGTTAAGAAGCAAGGTATAAACAAGTAAAATCCATTGTGCATGTGTCGACAAATGGAGGAGTACCATCGTCGTTTTACAAGTGTAATGCTTTTGTAAGTAATTTGGCTCTTGTGCTTAAATAAAACAAATGTGGTCAACACCTTGCACCAAATGATATGAATAAAAAACTAAAATTTCAAAAATGTGTATTGTTTGAGTTGCAACAATCCAATCAGATTTCCACCACATATTTGAGTATTTATTTGTAAATCCGGGTGTTTGTATAACTTTGAAGAACCAAGGGTTTCCAACCTGCTTCTTATGTATTTTCTGTAAATGCTACTTGGATTTTAATTTTGGTAGTTTGCAACTTTCAAATACTGATCTAAACTTTATGCATATATTTCATAGAGGTGCTTTGTTGAATTTAAACAAGTTATGCTAGAATCACTTTAAATGAAAAAGGAGAGCAACAACAATATCAAAAAACAAAACATAACAAACAAAAACAAAACAAACAAATTAATAAACCAACAAACAATCAAAAAACAAAAACACCACTTAACAACAACAACATCATATACAAGTTGTCCCAGAAAAAGCCTTACAATCTTTGCGTGTAATTTCCTTGAATTTAACGCATAGTTATAAAGTATGTAAAGATTTTGTTTCACTTCAATCGGTTGTGTACAACAAAAGATATGCTTTGTCAAATATTTGGATGTACAATTTTCTGGTCCAAATTTAAGTTCCCCTTGAAAGAAGCTCTATTGACTATTGTCATTGATCTACTCACTCAACCTTAACGATGTCTACTAATTTATTATGTGCATGCTCTCTTTTACCTGTGCTGAAAAAATGAACAAATTTGATGCAAAAAAAGTTAGATATGATAAACTTTCCAAGGTGACCCATTTTTATTCCATTCAAAAACACTTTTGTTGTACACTATCGATTGAAATGAAACAAACGGTATCTGAAAGATAAATTCATTGGCTATAAAAAGCGAACTTTACATACTTTCTGACTATCCGTTAAACCCAAAAAAATTACACGCAAAGATTGTTACAAGGTTTTTTCTTGGACGCCCTGTAAACACCCTGTCAATTTTTTTATTTTCGACATATTTGAGAAGTAAAGAAAACCCTCAAAATCTTCTTTGGTCCACGTAATGAGATTAGACAGACCATAAATAAGGGCTAAAACAAGGGTACTTTATTTGGTTGGGTTTGTTTGAAATGCAAATAGACAATGGAAAATCACATTCATCTACATGCACATGTGTGAAACAATGGTTTAAACTTGGCGGGAAAATGAAAGGGACAACAAGCCCCTGTCATAATAACCCAAATAAAAAAAAAATAAAAAAAAAGGAATGACCACAATATAAAGGCTTAACGAATATGAGCATAATCATTCCACGAAAATCCTACTATAAACTGATATTTGACGCTTATCTTCAACTTGATATAGGCTTATATTTTACAAATTATGAATAATCTTCTGGTAAGGCTATTGCAGTGAAGTCGCAGCTACCCTGTTATCTCATTAAGCGAATTCTAAAATTCAAGTCTCAACGAACGAGAAAAAACAATGGGTCGTGAGATTTTGTTTTGAACGGGACCTGCTGGAAAAGGCTGACTTTGAACCCTTTTATTTGTAAAGGGTGAAAGCAAATCCATGTTGGGAACGGGAGTATTAAAATTTGGAGTTTTCTAATACAATGTATATGGATCTTTTACTGTTGATAAAAAAGAAGCATTATATATATGGTATTTTCTATTAATATCAACGATTTGAGACTTTTAAGCAAACGAATTTGAACCCATACATCATTTTTGTTTTAGAATATGACAAATCGTTTGTTTGGCCAGTTCTGATAGAAAACATATAAAAAACTCAGATTGATGAAATTTGACAAAATATGAAGAAATAACAAGAGGGGAAAAAAGCCTGATGTGATTTGGCTTCTTATATTTTCATGTTCATCAAATATCACGATTTTATCGTTTGTTTAATGAGATAGATACCACTTGAAAGTAGTGCTACTAAATACTTGCTATTTACTTTCTAGTATCAACAAGCATCATACAAAGTTGAGTGTCCGAACTCCTAAATAATCCCCACGCTTGATATCTGACCGTAACATTATCAAAGTCAAGCTAAATTTCAAAAATCAAATCTTAACAGATGTGCTAATATTGTGTAAACTTAGGAGTATACAAATTGAATGGTTGGATAGTATTGATTGAATAATATCGAACGTTAGTTTAAATAAACACCCACGCGCAGCCAACATTCAGATACGAGATTTTTTTTTATGCATAGAAAATCGGCACAGACCGTCGTTTCAACGATGCTCATGAATATTCATGAATTTGAGAAACAAATTTAAAAAGGCCCATAAACTCATCCAAATATATCATAATTCAAAACAATGTTGCATTTAGATGAATAAATGTTGTAAAAACATCCTGAAATCCAAAATAATTGAAATTTTGCGAAATGTATGTGAACATTTATGTAATTTCTTCAGTGTTTTTTTTCATTGAGTGAGGTCAAATTTAGTTTTGACGTTTTGCCAAAAATCTACGGTTCTGGACTTTATATATTAAGCCATTTGGTCAATAGAAAGCGGCAACACTTCCTAAACAGGTTTGGTAAAATTTTTGTAAAACACCCCTTACGTAATACAATGTGTCGCTTGGTCCCATGAGGTCACTAAATAAGACGTTAAATTTCATCGCAAAACACCATATAACTCCGGAAGCGAACCATTAAGCAACTCGTGCCTATTGTTAGATATACAATTGATAAAACTTCAATTATCAACACTGTGGTCATGTAGTGTAGTGGTTAGGACTACACTTTTGATGCGCAAAATTCATAGGTTCGAGTCCTACCGGCGCCTTTATTTTATTTTATTTTTTGAAACCAAAGTATTTTTTTTTTCATAAAATTAGATTAATATTCCTTTAATAAACTATTTTTACAAAATGATTTCTTTAGATAAACATGATAAAATCATTTTCCAATAGCCCGTAAATGATATGCACAGTGGATGCACATGTCTCAGTCACTCGCTCGGAGCTGCTACACGTGGTATGGTAAATGACGTCAGATTTGCCTGATATAGCCCAAGACCTTCGAAAGGTGTGACTTGTCGTTTAGGATATTCGATGTGTATATTGGGATAATGTGATGACCGACATCATGTCCCTTTCGAATGTTTAATTGTACTGAATTTTCCCTTGATTTATTTACTGATTTAAAAGTCTTACGGGAAAGATATATTTTTCAAATTTCATATATGATGTCTGATATCTTATCTTCCTGTTTGTATAAGCCATTTCATTGACATTTCTTTTTAAATGTAATGAAATGGAAATTTTTAATTCTCCAATGTCAAAAATAGACTTATCTTATTGACAAAACTCTAAATATTTTCATCCATATATTCATTTTCTATTTGCATTAACCCCTTTTTGATTAAAGGGGTTCAAAGTCCGATCCTATCTGACTGGTCACGTCGATAAAAAAGTCTAGCGACCAAGTTTTCCTGATATTCACCCGGGATAAACCCGGGAAATGAAAATTAGATTTCATGAGCCCATTTGCATAGGTTCTAATTACTGGCTGCGCGCTTTTCTTGTTTTAACATCGCATGACAATGTTCAATCATTTCTTTGGATGTTACACCGTTACAAGTAATATGTGTCCCGTCATATCGAAAGGTACCTTAATACCGGCATAGTAAATTACGAGATATAGGCCATTGAAGCTGAGCATAGTCAAAAATCA
>JXSR01S044401.1:29046-47781 GCA_000969725.1 Ophiothrix spiculata | reverse complement strand
CAACTTTTGACAAGTGGACATGACACGATAATTTATCTCGCTATGTCAACAACAACAATTCACTAAGTCGACATGACATGATAATATATCTCGTCTTGTCAACATCTAATTTTTTTAAGTCGACTTGACATGATTATTCATCTCGCTATGTCAACATCCAGTTTTTGCTAAGTCGACATGACATGATAATCTATCTCGCCATGTCAACATCCATTGCTTTCTAAGTCGACTTGGCGTGGTAATTTATCTTGCCATGTCGACATAATGCTGACAATATGTCGCGCGCCATAGCGCGAAAGATTATCTCTTCATCATGACAAGTCGAATTAAGGCCCTCCGGGGAAACCCGAACCGGACCCAAACCGGGTCAAGAATTTTTTTCAGACTTTTTTTGGGTTCGGGCCGGTCCGGGAAAAATATTACCGGGGTCGACAGGAACGGGACAATTTTTATTCGGGGTCGGGGAAAGTTTACATTCGGTCAGGGAAATGAGATAAGGTCGTTCGGGATAAAAGATAAGATAAAGCAACAAATATCGTTGGTGTCTTTAACGACAATTTTCAACTTTCACGTTCATATTTCATCTTTCGTACTTTGCGTCATTCATTTTCGAACTGTCATTTGTCATTGTTTTAGATGGGCAATCTCTTTAAGATTACAAGTTACGAATTTCTTACAAGTTAGGCAATTTTTTTGTTCCTCAGGATCCTCCATCATTATGTCCAGTATTTTTCATGGTTACGTTTGTTATTTCGTTTGTTTTGAGCACGAACCTAAAGACAGCAGTAACGATAATTCTATTTTCGGATAGAAGTAACAGTTTTTGCTTTTTTATTTTAAGTTATCTCGGCAATACAGGTTTTTTTTCATTACATTTATCAAATGTGAAAAATGCAGCGAATGTTCTTACATTCGCTGCATTTTTCACATTTGAGACTGGAGTTAGAAACAAACCCTAAAACATTGCAGAATTGTACTGGTTCTGCTAACTTCATACTTGATATATATACTTGAACACTCAAGTTGTCACAACATGCTAAAAAATCTTGATCTGTAAAGTTAACGCAAATTATGTTACTAACTAATTGTGAGTCTTTATCATTTTTGTTCTCTTTCTTAAAGATGTAGACTCCTAGTTTAACATGTGTATATTTACTTTTACCTTAGTTACCTTGTCCTATGAAATGCATTTTGTGAAGTTTACCCTTAGGTTTTTTCGTGTGTACTCTTCAGGGGCAAAACAAAGTATGAAACTCCGTTGATGAAGTTGTTATGTGTAAATATATAAGAAATAGAAAAAAGGTATAGCAATTAATTTACGTTTTATGCCGTATTTTGTCCAAAACTATAAAGAATTTGGATGTGAAATTTTTGATTTATTATTAGAAACATATGGGCTTTAATTTGATATCAAAAATGTCCTATTTCTAGTTGATGGAGATGAGAACGTGGTTGGATCTATACCTTTAAGTTTTCAAATATAATAACAATTTTTGTCATGATGATTTTAGTTGAACATTTACCAAATAAAAAAGGTCATTTTAACTTTTGACGTCACCAAGATTTTACTTTACATCACATAAATCTCAGGTAAAACATGAGCTGCAGTGATTGGTGATTGGTGACGGGTAAATAACAGATCAATTGAAGTCATACGTGAACTTTTCCGAGAAAAAAAGTATTAAAGTATATGCATTAAGCTTCAGTGTTTGTTTTGCTACTGTAACAACATTAAGAGATTCCTGTTTTTTTTTCGTAATCGTATATAACTCGCAATCCTTGTTAAACACCGGGGTTAAACACCACTATATTGATTGAGATTCGGGGAAAGATATTCATCTTGACCGGGAAATAATGAAAAACCGCCGGTCCGGGTCGGTCTGGTCTACAAAAAATCCCTTCGGGTCAGGGTCGGTCGGGGCAAGCTAAATTGTTATCTTGCCGGGCGAATCGGGAAATAAATTGTCGGGGATCAATTGGGTCGGGGTGAGAAAAAACTTGCCCCGCCGCGCAGGGCGTTAAGTCGAATGCAATTAAACGCTTCCGTAAAAATGAACTAAAATTACGAAACGGTTATTATTGAATTTCTCAGGACAATAAAATTCAAGATCAAGACCTTTTTAAAAATGAACCATCTATAAATTAATCTTGTGGAAAAAAACACACGTTTGATCAAAAAGTAGTGGTAACGAAATACACATTAAATGTAGAATACTATTGTTCCCAGAATACGGACAAGCCCAAATGAATATGGGAATGTGCGCTGATCAATACCTCAATGTCGAAATAGTATGTTGTAGACAAGTCACATAGCATACTGGTATTATTTTCTATAATTTATATTGCAAGCAATATACCTTATGCCTTTTCATAGAGTGTGTGTTACAAATAAATGTGTCAAGATCGTAATCAAACTCCTTTCATATGGAGAGGTGCCCTTTGTAACCTTATATGACATTGGATAGCCAACATTTCAGCATGGTAAATTTTCATTTGTACCTGTGCCATCCCCAGAGGAATTTGTTACATACGAGAGCATAACATGGTTCCTTGAGGGTGCGAATGCTTTTTAGACACTGACATGTGTGCTTGCTGCCTGAATTATTATTGCTCTCCATTTCTTTAAAGTCAGACTGTATTTAATATCTTGAATGGCATTCAAAGTCAAAAAAATACATGGCGTTGTTAGTGGGATTACAGCCCGCTAGTCCGAAAGATCGCCAGTCCGAAGGTTCGCTAGTCCGAAGGTTCGCTAATCCGAAAATGAAAACAGGTTCGCTAGTTCAAAAATGAAAAAAAGGTTCGATAGTCCAAAAATGAAATAGGGTTCGCTTGTCCGAAAAATAATTAGTTTTGTTGATTTGCAACTCATTTTTTTTTCGGACAAGCGGACCTTTTATTTCGGACTAGCGAACCTTCGGACTAGCGAACCTTCGGACTGGCGATCCTTCGGACTAGCGGGCTGTAATCCCACTAACAACGCCATGTATTTTTTATTTATATTATTCGAGTCATCATAAATGCAACTAATTATTTTTTTTTTAATAAAAATAGTTAGGATTCAATTTTTCTGACCAGATGGAGTGTATTACCCTTGATGGCATTTAACTTGTAAACTGAACAAGTTACTTTTTTGAGAGCAATTATGCCGACATTAGTCTCATTTTGTTTTGCACCCTCACCACGTTGTATTGTATGATACATTATCGCTCTGATTTCTTTGGCTAGACTTGTCTCCATGCATAGGTTAGTATGCTACCCGGGGGAAATGTTTTCTCCAATTAGAAAGTTCTACCTTGACATTTTCCGATGTGAATACTCAGTGTCATGTGTAATAAATGAGGGACATTTTATCAGCTGAAGATGTAAGTGAAAATATATATATTATACCATGTGTCCCAGCATGATATATCAACATTTTAACATCACATAATTCAAAAGCTAAGTGGTAGTTGGTGATAATAATGCGTTATGTCTCCACTTGCTTTGGTGCCAAAATGCATTGGTTTTCAAGAAGTAAGCGTTTGAAGCTGCAGAGGAGTTTGGACAATTTGGACACAGCGGAAGTATATGTAAGCAAGTGTGTCATCTTTGGAAATATTTCTTTTTTGTCTGGCATGTTGCTTCTCCTTGATGATACCTCGGGAGTATTGAAAAGGGTTCAAATTGAATGTTAACTCGTATGGAACGCTCAATGTCTAATAACTCAATAATCCAGGATTTTCGCCGAAAAACCTGGATTATCGGTTAAAAAACCTGGATTTTCAGGTCGAAAATCTAAATTTTGGCAAAATGGCCACCAAAATCATTTTTTTCTAAATAACGGAATTTCATCGGTTTTTATTACAAATAACGAAGGGAAATGATAATTCTAACATGCCTTCCAGCCTACTCCTCCATATTTTTTTTTATTATTGTTTTGTTTGTGTCGTTTTGCTGTTAAAACCATGGTTTCTTTTTATATGGAAATAATAAAT
Source organism: Ophiothrix spiculata (assembly GCA_000969725.1). Lineage (NCBI taxonomy): Eukaryota > Metazoa > Echinodermata > Ophiuroidea > Amphilepidida > Ophiotrichidae > Ophiothrix > Ophiothrix spiculata. Next base: position 43,804 of record JXSR01S044401.1, on the reverse strand, counting down.
ATGAATAAGAATTAAAAATATAGACCGATAACAAACATTTGATGCTGGTTCAATGACTTATTTATCTTGATTCAATTATTCGACACATTACCTAGGGAGCAAACAAGTACTTGCAACAAGTAATTCTTTTAATGTGTCCTATTATCTAGATGGGTTCTGTGGACCCTAGGTAACATCACTGTGGAGGACACAAAATCAGTCTGTTACCTGCAGGGGCAAATTTGAAAATTGGTAAAATCTTGTTCAAAACCATTCTAACATGTTCCTCTCATCATAACGAACCAGAGAAAAGTATTCTTTGACCCATCTCTGATGAATGCTTCAAGAGATATATCCAAAAACATGAAAGGTCAAACCAAGGGTCATGAAATGGAGTCAAACATTTTAAAAATGTCCGATTTTGTTCAAAATGGTCTCAAATTGATCGTCTTGCAAAACTGTCTGTACAAAGTAATATTTTCCAGTGTCTGCGATCAACCTTTGCTATGGTTACAGGTCAATATAAAGTTTGTTTTGTTATTTGCACCAATTGGAAATAATTGGTTTTTCTTGATACCATAGAAACGATTGATCGAAGACGTTGGAAAATATTACTTTATGTTGACAGTTTTGTAAGACGAACAATTTGTGACCATTTTGAACAAACTCGGACACTTTTAAATTTGTTTACTCCCATAAGCCAAACATGTGTTCCCTGTATTCACCTTTCAAGTTTTCGGTTATATCTCAAAAACCCTTCATCAGATATGGATCAAAGTATACTTTTTCTGCTTCCTTATGATGAGAGGAACATGTTAGAATAGTTCGAAACAAAATTTGACCAATTTTGAAATTTGCCCCCTACAATGACTTTTACCCCCACTTGCATGGTCCCATGCAACAGGCTGATTTTGTGTCCACTCTAGTGTTGTTACCTATGGTAGTTTTACCCCTAAATGGATGGAGGGGGGGGGGTAACTGAAACTTATGTCTGGGTAACCACCCGAGTTCCGCAGGTTTCGAAGATGACCCTATACGAGACCAAAAATCTACCATATCTGTTCGATATAGATACACTATCCGAGACCATACCTGTCCTTTTCAAATGAATACCCTATCTGAGACTGTTCGCAAATGTGACGAAATAACTATTACAAGAAATCATAGGTAAAATGTAACTGTACATCATTTGAACACTTTTAAGAAGTGTTTCTAAGTATTTGTTACACTTTTGGCCTATTTTTGGCAATTTTTCAAAAAATAAGATAACATCAAAAATTTGAGGAAACCCTTCCTTAACATTTGTTTCTAAATTCTAAAAGGCAAAAAAGCTACAATTTCACGAATGCAAATTTTAGTTAGGCTTTCCAGAAATTGTGGGGCAAAAATATGTTTTTTGCATTTTTGTACAAAATCGATATTTTTGATCAAAAATCGATATCACCAATATGTTAAGGGCAAAAAGCCGCATCTAAAAATGTATACTTTTATATGGTTTACGTAATTAGTTTAAGAGTTAGAGTACAAAATACGTTTATGCCATTTGAAGGTCTACCCCAGCCTTGGGCAAACAATTACCGTTAAAAATGCAAAAACTTGCTTGCCAATGGGATTTTTGAACAAGTTTTGACCATATTGGTAGATTGTAAGTACAAATACATTCCTAAAATAAAATTTAAAAAAAAATGTTTGGTCATGATTTTGTGGACAAAGCAGATGTGAGTGTTAATTTGATCGAGAATAGTAGGGCCGATTAGATTGTTTTTGCTACAAGTGAAGCGCACAGTAACATGGAAGGGAGTTGAACATAATTCCTTGCGTTTTCGGCGCAAAAAAGAAGTGGATGTATATGAAAAAAATTATCCTACACTACGGTACATAGCCACTGACTTTTACACGCCAAGTACATGAAACACACAGGCCTCATAGCATCTAGACTGTGAATATTACCATTCTGACATTCGTTGTCGGTTTAAATATCATTTCAAAGAAGCCATGAGAATGTTTGCACTATCCGAAAGGATAATCATTAATTTAACAACACTGAAAAATATTTCCCATAAATTTTACTGGAAAATACCTGACAATTCTATCGCCAGGTAATTTTTACAGATTCTAAATTTAATATATAGTCATTAGTTGTCGGTTTAAATATCATTTCAAAGAAGCCATGAGAAAGTTTGCACTATCCGAAAGGATAATCATCAATTTAACAACACTGAAAAATATTTCCCATAAATTTTACTGGAAAATACCTGACAATTCTATCGCCAGGTAATTTTTACAGATTCTAAATTTAATATATAGTCAGTGAAATATATTAATTATTTTTTTTATTATTATTATGTCCCTTGATTCTTTGTATAGCTTAGACAGCGCGCTACCGATTGATCCACATTGACTTGTGGTGAATGAATGGGCAATTTCAAATACTTAAATGTTATCGATCAACAAATTGAACGGACTATTCCCGTAAAAAACTGGAACGACGTCAAACTATGGAAAATTACCGTAAAAATTACTTTACGACTGCTTAATTTAATCGTCAAAGATACATGTTTTTAACCCTAAAAAATACTTGCCAGTGAATATATATTGAATATATATTACATTTATACCAAAAGAGCCCTTTAAAAAAATTGGATTTACATCGGTTTCCATGTAATTTTAAAAATAGACATACGTCAGTATAAGACCACTTGTTTTGATTTTAAAGTCTACTTCCGGAAATATATATCATCATCAGAATCTTTACAAAAAAGTTTACAACCTCAACTTTTGTACCAAAAACTTTGGTTTTGAATCTGTAGGTTAATGTCGAAGAATATTAACGCGTTGATGTATGTATGAAATTAAGGTGTAAAGCATTGACAGTCTAAGTATTTCTCGTTATTGGAACTTGATTTGCTTTCCACATGTTTTCATCAAAGATAGACCAAATTTTAATCGGCATAGTTTCATCTTCTATAAGTGTATAGCGAATAGCACCTTCCGTTAAGAAGTTAACATGCAATTCAAGAAATGTTTCATTAGTTACTTTAAAATCTCGATATAGTGCACCTCATGTTTTGCTCCTAAACATGTTCCTTACCACAATACCAAGAGGTCTACATCACTAATCAGATGCTAAAATGATAGTTACATTCGTTATATATCAGAAACAGGCAATCAATTTCATATCTTATAAACCATATAAAAAATATGGGACAAAATGGCAACTGGGAAAAGGTGCACTATATTGAGATTTTAAAGTATGCCCCAATAAAAATCACTCGTAAACAGCATGTATTATTATTCTTTTTTGCTTCTATACTTCTCTGTTAAAACACGATTTAAACTATATCTAATATTGAATGTTAACTGGTATGGAACGCTCAATGTCTAATAACTCGATAATCCAGGATTTTTGCCGAAAAACCTGGATTATCGGTTGAAAATCCTGGATTTTCAAGTCGAAAATCTAAATTTTGGCAAAATGGCCACCAAAATCATTTTTTTTCTAAATAACGGAATTTCATCGGGTTCTTTTACAAATAACGAAGGGAAATGATAATTCTAACATGCCTTCCAGCCTACTCCTCCATATGTTTTTTTTTATACTTGTTTTGTTTGTGTCGTTTTACTGTAAAAACCATGGTTTCTTTTTATATGGAAATAATAAATATGAATAAGAATAAAAAATATAGACCAATAACAAACATGTGATGCTGGTTCAATGACTTATTTATCTTGATTCAATTATTTGACACATTTACTCATTATTGGAACTTGATTTGCTTTCCACATGTTTTCATTCAAAGATAGACCCAATTTTAATCGGCATAGTTTCATTTTCTATAAGTGTATAGCGAATAGCACCTTGCATTAAGAAGTTAACATGAAATTCAAGAAATGTTTCATTAGTTATGCCCCAATAATTTTTTTTTGCTTCTATACTTCTCTGTTAAAACACGATTAAAATTATATCTAATATTTTTTTTTAAATATTTCAAGGGGCTTCACAATTTCAACAACACACTCCCATTTTCTTTCAAACATATGAATGGTTTGCATCGTATAATTGAAAGTACTATTGCAAGAAAACTCCAACTCCACCAAAACCTGTTTTTGAGTAATACAGTGAAAACTGAATATTTTCTATAGTAGTTGCTCAACCAATCAACGTTAATAAGGAACTTCAATATCTAGACAATTGAACAGCATAATGTGTTTATATTATTGGGGTTTCAATTGCAACACTAGGGGAGATTTTGAGTTGAGTTAATTTAAGGACCGCTACAATAGAATAGAACGCATATATTACCAAAAATTGCAATATTTTGATTAGGTGATAAGGTGTCGATATTTCGAACGTGTCTAAGAAAATAACACTGAAAGTTTTAAATGAGAAATATTGGGAGACTTACGCTGTGAAGTAATCACAGACGAAAAGAATATATCTGGTAACATCAATACATAATTCATTTTTTATATTAGTCTTCAAACAATTTGGTTTCAGCACAAAACATTATTTTGTTCTTGTAGTTATTGTGGTTGTTCTGAAAGTAAGTGTAAAAACCTTTTTACTTGTGACGGTTCAGATCAGCTCAATCGAGTCGTAAATGCAGCAAACTTTATTTTGCGAAAGGGTAAAGATATACATGTAACGATCTTATTTACAGACATTGTGTTTTTTTACAGATTCATAGCTGTTGTTACTTCAAAATACCATTTTGAATAGTGTAAATTTTCATTTGAAGAAAAGGAGCGGAAATATGAAATATATCTGCATATTTTGATGATAATCAACAGAGAGTATAGGGCTTATTGATCTTTGAACGCGTTAATCTCAGTTAAGTGTGATTTTACTCCCTGACAACCTTTCACGGACCGTAACTTGACTTCAGGAAATCGAGTGAATCTTATATTGAGGTGTTTTAATTCTTATAACTTGATCTTTGCAAATATTAAAAAGTGAAAACGAAAAGGCGGCATTAACGAGTGTTTTGGGTACATTTAAGCATTGCAAAGTGGATTTGAAAAGAAAGAGAAAAAATGTTTCTAATCTGATACCCTCATTTAATTGTATAAGTTCCAAAATCAAAGTCAAATTCAGGAACACCTTGTGTTAAAATTCTTTCATGATCCCCTATCTGTGTTAATTAAAAAACATGAAATAATAATAAGCATAGGTAAATGTCTTTTTCATTATGATTAAAAAAAGTCCAAAGTGTTTGGGTGAAAATGTGCAAGTTAGCAATCTAGTCCAGTATTACATTTATAATTTATAAACTTCGACTGGATGATTGATAATATACATCAACATATATGAATCTTTACTAGTGATTTTAATTCCATTATCAATGTCAAAATGACGTCAATAGACTACTTCGAAAAGAATAGACGCTTTTTTCGCCGAAACCACGAAATTTCATGATGTTTGAACAAAGAGTTTGATTTCAAATGTTGACAGATTGTATGCTTGATACTTCTTATATATTACAAATACTATTTTTAATAAAGATGTGGTGTTTAGTTTGAATGATAATGTTACAAACCTGTGTTGTTTTGCCTGAAAACCCGGACGTGAATTACGACTCTTAGATCTCCCGGTTTGAGTCTGAATTGCCTATTTTTAATATCTACATATCTACATTTTAAACCTTGTCACCTGCTCCTCCCATCAGATGCTACCCTGCTGTTTGTAACTGAATTTGCCCGAAATTGCCCGATTTTAAAACAATTCATAATTTCCCGGATCATTTTTTCTTGGACCATGTCGCTTGCCCCCGATGACCGAAGAAGGCAGGTACACCACTGCTTTAAAATAATCACAGACGAAAAGAAATGTCTGGTAACAATATAACATTTTGTTAAACGGATATGTCTGTAATGTTAATCTATGAAAGGGCAACCAAAAGTAGGGCTGGTATCGAAAAGGATTTGCATTGTTGACAAACCCCTCAAAACCGACGAGCGTCTGACATCAACATCGTCGCCAATGCATTTTTGTCAATGCGTTTGGAATTACAACTCGCACGTTGAAAAACTGTCTAAGTCCGAATAAGTCATACCAAAATTTCTGGATCCCCACCGGTGTTTGATGGGTTCATTTATTACTTTGTTTGACAAAAGTACACTGTTACAATAAATCTATCTATGTACCATGTCCCATAGGACGTTGGCTCCTCGAACAAATTCAGACCATCTATTACTATCTTGCGCTTCCATATATGTCTTGTGGTAGGTGGTGCTAACAATGATGTCATCTTCCCATCTCTTCTTTGGTCTTCCCTGTCTGTTTGTGCCAGTGACAGTTTCCATAAGAATGCGTTTGGGTAAGCGGATGTTGTTCATTCTACACAAACCATGTCAGCTGCGAGACGGTGATACGAACTAGGATCCTTTTTGGTTGAAAGTGGCAGGAGGAGATTCTTAACAGAACTCATTCATTCCGGATCTTATCCTTCTAGCTGATATTAAGGATTTTTCTGTAGCATCGCATCTCAAATGCTTCCACCTTCTTCATGTCATTTTTTTTGATGGTCCAGATTTCAGAGCCATACAGAAGTACTGGGTTGACAAGTGTATTAACAAGCCGTAATTTGGTGGAGAGTGAGATATCTTTATCACTCCAGACTCTCTGAAATTTCCCTAGTGCTGTTGATACCAATTATAATCTGCTTTTGATTTCGCTGGTGGAGTCGTTTGATGGTGTTAGTGTTACTCCCAAATACTTGAATCTGTCAACCTGCTCAAGTGGCGTACCATCAAGCTGAATCTTTACTGGGAGCTGGTCATCACGGGAGAATACCACAGCTTTTGTTTTAGGTATACTGATCTCCATCCCATATTTCTTGCTAACATGATGAACTTGCTCAATCAAGGTTTGCAGATCATCCTCTGAGTCAGCGATGAGAGCTATATATGTCTTTTAATTTGTAGCCATCCACGTTTATGCTAAGATGTTTTCGAGAAATAGGTTGAAGAGGTCTGGTGATAGAAGATATCCCTGGCGCACGCCAATAGTTGTTTCAAACCACTCTGTAAGATTGTTGCTAAGTCTGATACAGCTTTTAGCCTTGTTATAGAGATCTCTAATGATGTTGATCAGTTTTTGAGGTTACAATAAATGCAAGCCCTCAAATGTATTTAAATTAGTTCTGGAATTAGGTGTTGATGTATAATATTTGTTTTCATGATTTAATTTTTAACCTTTTATCTAAAAAAAAATGCTAGTTTTAGATCAAAATAAATTTAAGCCCATATTTTAAGATTTCATAATTGTTTGAAATTAATTATATGCATGTTGCATAAATTAAATATTTAGAAAGTGAATTTAATATGAATTAAATTTGTTTTTGGTCTCCTTTACCTTATCCATGTGGCAAATGTCAAAACTAAGGTTCATAGATTTTAAAACCGGGAAACTTGATTGATAGTAATAGCGCCACCAATAATGTACCATTGGCTATAAGTGGCTATACTTTACTGGTGATAAACCGCGGTGCCCTCCGGTATTCGAACCCCTGACCCCCTGCATCCCGATACAATGTCAAGCAATGGCAAGCCATCGAGCGTGTCCTGCCCCAGCAGCAATTCCGTGCCAATTTATATTTGCCGTCTATGACGTGTTCGGACTTTATAGGCTGCTATAATGTATATGATTAATCAAATGTGCTCATTTCAACATCGATGTATACAAGTATTTTATGCCGAGATGAGTTAAATATCAGGGTAAATTTCATTACAATGTTAAGCTTTCTACTTTTATTAAGTAAAGTATTTTATTTGACTTTATTTGATTAACGTCTTTGCAACACGTTCGATATATATAAGAAAAGGTCGACAGAGAGAACACCAGCAGCATTGAAAGTAAGAACTAGAGATTTTTTTTTCTCTGAGAGCACGACCATTTGGGATGGCTCATCAGCTAACTTTTGTATAAACTTGACTTTTGACCTATGAACTTTGGGTTCAAGGGTCACCTACATGTGCTCAGTATTTCTTGTAATCCATCTGAGCAAGTAGAATAATTCTGACATCTTCAACTTTGAAGATACGGTTTTTTGATAGTTTTTGAACTTCCTGGTGACCTTTGACCCCTAAGGAAGGATCGGACATCGAGGTCGATATGACAACTTTTGATCGCTGCTTCAAGAATAACAATTTGACAACCTAATTTTTGAAACTGAACAAACTTGAAAAATTGACCTTTGACCTATAAAGTCCCAGGTCAAAGGTCATCTGCATGTGCTAAGTATTTGTTGTAATCCATTTGTGATAGTAGAATAATTCTGTTACCTTCAACTTAAAAAATACTGATTTCAATATTATTTGAAAATTTACCTTTCTGGTGACCTTTTACCCCTAATGAAGGGTCGAACGTCAAGGTCACCATGACAACTTTTAATCACTGCTTTAAAACGAACAATTTGACACTCTAATTTATGAAATTGAACAAACTCGGAAATTTGGACTTTGACCTTTGAACTTTGACCTTTGGGGTCAAAGGTCACCTACATGTGTTCACTTTTTTTTGCAATATATATGTGCAAGTAGAATAATTATGCCACCTTTAACTTGTAAGATACTGATTTATGATGATTTTTTTATAAATTTGACTTTTCTGGTGACCTTGACCCTAATGAAAGGGTCGGACGTCAAGGTCACTATGACAACTTTTGATCGCTGTTTCAAGACGAACAATTTGACACCCTAATTTTTAAAATCGAACAAACTTGAAAATTTGACCTTTGATCTATGAATTGTGACCTTTGGGGTCAAAGATCACCTATATGAGTTCAGTTGGTATCTGCCCGTGCTAATATAATAACTCTACCACATTTAACTTGGAAGATACTGATTTTTTGAATAATTTTACCTTTTTGACCTCTTTGACCTCAAATGACCTTTGATCATTTTCATGTTTATAACGAATCTGGCATCAAAAATAGATGAGGTTTTTTTTAGTGAAAATCGTTATTTGACCTCAATTGACCTCAGATGACCTTTGACCTTATGTTAATTACGTGACAAAATTGAGCTGGCCCACCGCTACTTTTGGACCATGTTTGATGAAAATCGGCCAAAGGACTTTGGAGATATGGCCGTTCAAAGTGTTGAAAGAAGAATAAAGAAGAAGAAAGAAGAAAGAATCGCCGCAAAACAGACCATTTGGGATTTGCAATCCCAAATAATAATGACTTTGTTGTTCGTTATTATGTCGTAAGAAAAACGTGCATACGTCTTACAAAAAGAAGATGTTAGGGCCTTCCCATTATGCCTTGCTTCCAATGGGCTTTTTTTGTACAGGTTTTAATGAGAAGGTTTAGGGATGAAACATAGCGCAATCAGCAAACCTCATCACAATTTTGCATTTCAGACATTTTTCATCCCTAAAACCTCTCATCACAACCAAAAAAACCCATTGGAAGCGAGGCATGATGGGTAGGTCCTGGGGTCGATTTCACTAACGTTAAAATGCATCGTTAACCCATCGTAAGACCAAAACCCATCGTTAATATGTCACTGGTGATTTTTGGTTATGCATAAAGACCGAACTCAGCTCTTTGTGTGAGTTATCAGTAAAACGAGTTTTTGAGTTACCTAAGTAATCTTTTTGAGCAAATGTAATTTTGTACTAATGTCAAGTTATTACTGACCTGGTTCAAGTTGTTATTATTGATTACGAGGTATGGTACATGTCCAACATATTTGAGAACAAATCCTCTTTATTCTTTGTTGTGTTGGTATACCACGAGGTTAAGTCAAAACTGGGACTATGGGGCAGGTTGTCCCCCTACACTGAAAACCTAAACTGGTCAGTCTGACTAACTTAAAGCTAATTCAGATGGTACTCATCTAGACTAGCTTTAAGTTAGTCAGTATTGCTGGACTAACAAGGATGACTAACTTAGCCTAGTCCAGCATGCTGGACTAGTCTCATTTTACTTGCTTGACTAGTTTTAAGTTAGTCTGTTGACCAGCTTTACGTTAGTCCAGCAAGTTGGACTAGTTTAGGCTAGTCGCTTGACTAGTTATTGACTAGTTTTAAGTTAGTCCAGATGGTACACATTTTGACTAACATATCATTAGTCAAGCTGGATGGACTAATGTAACACTAGTCCAGCTGCCTTGACTAGCTTACTCAAACTAGCCGATCCCAAATAACTAACATCAAGCTAGTCCAGCCAACTAGACAAATCTAGTGCAATATATATGCATGCCATGTAGTTGCAGAGCCACAGGATACAGTCTTTGATATAGCTAATCCGTCAATAATGTTGCGAGAGCTTTGAGAGTGACATACAAGTACCACCAAAATAGTCAGTCAGCTGCATATAAACAAATTATATAATTCACGATACATCAGTAGTACATGATGGTGACATTTATGAGGTCAAACGACGGCACGGTGTTTCACATGTCTGTCCTCAAAGACTCCACCTGACCAGGCTCAGTCTGACTAACTTAAGCTAGTCAAGCCAGCTTGACCAAATTACTTGTTAATTCTAAACAAGTAAATAGTTGCGTTTAACAAGACACAAGAATAATTTTCACAAGACACATGTAAGATATGTGTGGCGTAATTTTCTTAAAAGCTGCAGATAACATTATACGCCACAACGTATATTTTTTTAAAGTTCGATATTGATATAATTTGTTATGGCATTTTATCCTAAAAGGACACTTTTCTCGTGCTTCACTTACAATAAACATAATGTATGAAATATGTCACGGAAAATTAGTATGACTCTTTTTTGTAAATGGGACCAACTTACCCCACAATAACATGAGGAGCTGTTGCTAATTCTTAATATTACGTTCTAATATTAGGGAGGTCAATTATACTACATCCGAACCTAAACCATTACCAACTATTGTTTTGGATAAGAAAATATTGCATTTTAATATCATTTCCAGTTATGTGTTTAATTTGGTATAAGAAATGTAAATTACTACCAATGTATTATGAGTCCATCTGAGGGTTCACTAAGCTCTTATATTTTAATTTTACCATATTTATATCCCAAATATTTGGACAAAATATTGAATATCCCAATATATCTTTTAAGACTATTGAGATATTTAATATTTAAAGTAACACTATAAGATTTTGATCAAAAATGGTTTAAAGTTAAAACAGCATGAAATTGAGGAATGACTATCTAAAAGCGCTCACAAGTGTATTTTGTGCAAAAAAATTGCTTTGCCACCAAAAAATGGATAAAAAGCACTTGCATGCTTGCCTATATTAATACATGTGGAATTAAATTCGGGATCCCGAATTTAATTCAACAAATGGCCATAACAGAAAAATAAGCATCTTTGAGCCAAATCATTTGAAGGGTATTCATATTTAACAAAAACAAACCCAATAAGCCCCCCCCCCAAAAAAAAAAAAATAAATAAAAAAATAAAAATAAAAAGTCATTGGTGACAGGGTCGCTTCATTTTTAACACTTTATAGTATTGCTTTAACTTCGAATGTTAAGTGGAATTTATAATGAAAAAGTATGAGGAACTTGATGGTTTTTTTTCACAGACCTTTCTATATACATGTACTAATAGACTGGTCAGTATCTCTGTAATATACACCGTATCGCAGGTGTAGTTTGTAATAACACAAAATGAAAGCCGATTTCTAGTCATGGTCACGTTTATATGAAACCTGATAAGAGATCAGTTGTTGAACCTTGATTTGACACAAATCTTGCAGTATTTTACACACTTGTATCTTGATATTGTTTTTCTTAATTTCCAAGAATCGATGAAATCGACACAGAATAGTTTTTCAAATCAGAAACAATATGTGTACCATACTCTGCTTCATTAAGAATACAATGTCATATATTGTACGTAACATGTGTTGGTCGTTCAAATGCTTGTTTATTCAAATTAAAAATAATACAAATGCTGGACAAATGAATTATGATTGTTTGAACAGCACATTAATTTAGCTTTCAGTCATTACCATTGAACTGTCAGTCTTGGTCACGTTTGGGCGAAATCGGAAATTAAGATTTGACAGGGATGAAATAAATTGATGGATTACCATTGGCATGACCTTTGTTATGAGGGTGTGGGGAGGGGGGGGGAGGCAGTGAGGAGGAAATTTAACATAGGTTTTCTGATACAGATAGAAAACAATGACATCAAAACAAAACATAATATATAAAATACATCAGGAGCTACCCCCTCAGAAAAAAAAAACAAGGCAAACTCCTACTTATCGATAGCTAATTCCAGCAGAAATGTTTAAAATTTACATGAGCAGAGATATTTGTATTCCGAGCAGAGATATTTGTATTCCTACCAAATCAGTGTTGAACATATGACAATGGTTTCAAATTCACCCTTTGATCAGAAAAATCTTTAGTACGTACCTGAATCATATTTTGACACTAAAGACCTACTATTTTTTTTTAGTCAGGCTGTTGTCATCGGTGATTCTATAATATATCCGACACTTTTGCATTGCTCTGGAGTGTTCCTCAAGCCTCAGTTAAAGGACCATTTGATTTTATAATGTACAGTGCTCCGCTAAGTAACGTCATTAATAGCCATAAAAGTATTCACCCTGTCATCTTTGCTGATGATACCCAATTCGTTCTTACTATGCAATCAACTCAACATGTCGATGCTGTATCTAAATTAGAACCATGTATTGCCGAAGTTCGTTTATGGGCTATGCGTAATAAACTTATGTTAAACGACTCCAAAACCGAGATAATTCACTTTCATTCTAGATTCCGGCCTAACTCTGTGATCCATCTGATTGCATTGGTGGCATTAAAATCAAACTATATTCTTCAGCGAAGGGTTTTGGTGTTCTACATGATGATACGCTTGAACTTAAAGACCATGTTCGCAATACATGTATATGTTGTTCCATGTGCAATTGATTGTTTTTACCGTATCTTATGATCCGATTCAATGCGGATTTTTACTACATGCTCTAGTATATATATAAAGTACCACCAAAAAGTAACGCGACATAGTTTGGAACTTGACTAAACTGAAAATGGTAATTCGGATGTACAAAAACATGATACAGTAAGAAAGCTGTTTTATTTTCCTAAATGTTGATACCAAATTTGCCCTATTTCAATCAATATGTCAGACAGACCACCCTTTCAAAAATATCCTTCTGATTTTAAAATGTTGCAATTTAAGACAACACGATGTTCACAGATGACCAACCTTCTTTTTCAACTTTTTTTGTTCTTTTACTAATCATGTTTTTATGCATGTTTATTGTCAGCTATTCAATATTTTGTATGTCCACCTCTTTTATTTACAACGGCCATGCAACGCCTCCTCATACTGTGGATCAGACGCCTTATGCGGTTCTGGTCAATGGCGGCCCACTCTCTCAGAAGGATGCGTCCATTCAGTGTTGTTGTTGGTCTGAGTTTCCTGTTAACTCTGTACTAAAGATGATACAACATATGCTCCTCGTGGTAAAATAATCTTTACAAAAATCCCGCCATAAATGGCCTTGTACCCATGCCACTTATTACAAAGATGAATGCGGTTGCTGCAACTTTTGAATCACATGTTTTCGTTCTTTGGAATGCAGCCATGCCGCTATTATTGACTGAGTTGGGGTCAATGAGGAATCTACATGCAGGGGAATAAATCATTTTCCTTACTGTGTCTCGTTTTTGTACTTGGGTTAAACCAATTGAAGTAAAAATGGGCACCAAACTATGTCGCGTTACTTTTTGTGGTTCTTTATATTGCATTTTATGACTTTTATTCATTCCTGTACTGTTATGCCTATTGTGAATATTTTATTGTTTTTGCATTGCAACTCTGTAAGCTCCTACGGTTTCCCACCGTAGGGGTAGGCTCTCGGTTTTCCACCCTCTGCCATTCTGTCCTGCTTTGCAGCAGTTTGTAATAATAAATATTATTCATTTATATAGTAATGCATTGTTTATAACGCATTGCTTTTTAAGATTGTATTTTAAGGTGTGTGTTTCTCAATTTGCTTGTTTGTATTTTAACTTGTGAAGCACTTCGATGCCTTGCTTGATTGCTATTTAAGACTATGGTCACAATAACTCATACGAACAGATACAAGCAGTGTTTAGTCCGTTTAAAAGGACCACGAACGGCGAGCAAAGCGAGCAGCGAGGGCGTCGCGTGGTCCTATTAGATGCACTAAACACTATTCGTAACTGTTCGTATGACGTATTGTGACAATAGTGTTAATCATGCTTATTATTATTATTGTTATTATTATTGTATGTCGCAAAACATCCTTTGGTATCTACAAAATTGGCCGCATTCGCAGATATTTAGACCGAGAACCCTCCGAACGTCTCGTCCATGCATTCGTCACTTCTCATCTTGATTGTAACAACTCAAATTTATAGCCTAATTGTTGCGATTCCTCGCCCTCTGATTTTTGTTGTATATATTAAATTTCTAAGCTAATCGATCCAACAATTCATGACGTACGTGTTACATGGCTGATCTCAATTCAGGGTGTCGGTTGTGGCGTGATTCTGTCGCCGACCCAACTTCTGGTCAGCTTGTCAGGGAAAGTTAGAGACTGTTGTAAATGGTAGACATTATACCTGTTCCCATAGCTCTCGTGTATAAGGTAATTAGTTCAGACGTGTGGGTGGATGCAGTCAGGCCCGAAGCCAGGATTTTTGCAAGGGGGGTGCGGAATTTCAAAAAGTGGACCTCTTGGAGGAACATTTTTCGTTTTGGTCGACCCAAAACTACTATAGCAGTCGGGGCCACTCGCTCAATTGAGCGTACTGCTGCATGCAGCGGTACG
>JXSR01S044390.1:118576-135464 GCA_000969725.1 Ophiothrix spiculata | reverse complement strand
GATTATCAGCATATTCAGTGTTTCTTCATCGGAGGAGCATAAGTTTGGCTCACAATTCTATATTCCAACATCAAACAAACGTTTTGTACACCCTATAAACGTTCAGATTATCTCACCGTATTCCCGCAGAGGAAATAGCGCTGTCAAGATTTAGAGGTTTTAAGTAAAATGCCGTGGTTAAAGGGAGCTGTGTTATATGATATTTTTCTTAGTCACTGGCAAGAAACGTATAGTTCTTTTAACTTTGGGAAATCATGCAATATTCGTGTTCGGGACGTTATGTTGAATGGATTACAAATGCGCGTATCTTTGTTATCGTTGTGTGATGACAACCTGTTGAAAGATTTCTCGATACAATTTTGATTGAAACATCCTGTAAAAATCTGTCAAGGAATTGCTGTAAATTTGGAAATAAATCAAGCATTTTCTGTATCGAAAAAAGGTAAAATTAGAAACATTCATCTGAGGCGTCTTTGCTTGTTATTTGATTTGAGTCATGGGCTCAGTTGTGACATGCCGATCAAAAGCTGCTGTTAACGTCGTACAACATCAACCAGCTGAGGCGTCAACTTTTATAACATCCACGGGTGGAACCACTAGTGGAGAAAGTCAGAACCCGACACCTATAATGAACAAGCCTGTAACAAAACCTTTGAAGAAGCAATATTTCGGCGTGAGTATGCTTGTGGCGGCCACACACCACACTCACACAGGGGCGTTTCTTCCAGCAACTAATATGAGGAACGATATATCAGGAACATCTTCTAAACACAGTCGTAAACATATAGGTGATGCATCTCATGACACCAACTTTTTGAAGGCATCATAGTGATTTTGTAACAATTGTGGCCTTCGTGTTCAGTTAGTGCCTAAATATCAGGGATCGCGAGACGTTAATCATGCTGCGTCCCCATTCGTATTCAGCAATGTTTTCAATGTGAGGTCAGGCCTGTGTGAGGCATTTTCTTTTCTTGCACAAGGATCGCCGGTTGATGTTGTTAAATTTGCTCCAGGTATCTTCAAATCACCAAGCCCATCATGTGTCCTAGATGAGCAACGTTAAAGTGGCTTATGCTTATAGAAGAAACGCAGCTAGTTCCAGGAATATTATAATGAATTGCAGATCATGAGATTATCGAGTGTCTTGCGTTAATCCGCAAAGTACCTTTGGAGGATCGAGATGAAAACAGACAAGAATTTTGAAGTACGTGGTACGGGCTGTGTTGGATGTATTATGGTTGCTATAGGAATGATATCAGTCCTTCATAAAGGACTCACTAATACTATAGTCTGACTGTTCATGATTATGATTATGTGTGTTGTATTTGACGTTTTGTTTGTTGGTGTAGTTTGTCGAGTTAAATAGCTTGAACATGTGGGTCCCCTGTACGAATAGACTCCTTCATGGGGTATGCATGTGATATGCAAGTACTTGTATAATTGATTGATTGATTTATTGATTGATGATGAAGATCAGATCATAGATTGTATAGGGTGTGCACAAAGTATTGTCACCCCCTGCACCTAACCTCTTTGGCATGTATCCTTACCAGTCAGCACGCTCATATGGGCTGAAGGTGAGCTAATATGTGGGGCCCACATGGGCAGCCGAAGTGGGCCCCACATAGTTTTCACGGTCCGCTGGTGCCAGTTGGGGCCCACATGGGCTAGCCCACCTAGCCTAGGTGGGCCCCACCTGGGTCCCACATGGGCCCCATCTAGGCTACCATTGGTGAGCTTATGATGGGCTAGCCCATGGTGGTTATATATGGCATTTGTTCCACCCAGTATATCCACTTTTTTGTGGTTTGTCGACGATCCTTACAATCATAAAAATAGCTTTACAATGATATATAATTTACTGGGACTTTAACACAAGGAAAGAAATGCTATGCGTTAAAAAGGAAGGACATGCAACTTCCACTCTACTTCAGTTTGTAACGCAGATTCGTCCCAACTCATAACACATCGCCACTATGAAATTCAACACTTCACCATGTTAAAGGTGCAATTCATGATTTTGATGTGGCCTCTTTTCTAGCTAAATAAAAAGAAGAGTACAACTTAAATATATACTGTTAGTATATATACCGTTAGTTTTCAAGTTACAAGCTTTTCAGCATTTTGAAAATCCCCATAGGCTACTGTGTTGTAATTACTGTCGGGGCCCCGACAATAATTAGAAAATGACACATTTTCTCATTTTTCTCAAAAATGCAAGCACATATGAAGAATGGTTTGGGGATCGTAACATATACCAGTTGAGGATTCTTATAGGCTAAAAAACTCAAGTTTGATAGAGGTGACCTTGAAGGTGAAAAGTGGATCATGAACTGCCCCTTTAACTAATTGATGATGAATGTTTATCAGTATAAAGACAAGCTTTTTACAAATGCTGCTTAATTCCCGAAGGAGCGCCCTTAAGTCTCTATAAGCATTTAACTTTGATATTTATTCTTTTTTTCTCAAGGATCATTCTCCATATGAAATAAGCAATATTATTTTAATTTTGATTTACCGATTCTTGCTATATTCGTTGATGAAATACATCACAGCGTGGGGAATTTGTATCAAATGGTTGACGTGTATACACACTAAACAGTAACACTATGGAAACTTTTGCGTAAGCCTCATATTGCCCAAAGAAAGTGTAAATATATGTAAAACTAAAAAAACGCCTTTTAAGAAAAAACATTTCATTGAAGTGTAAGTTCATGCATTGTTTTTAGTTTATATAAAATATATTTACCGGAATGAAGTTAAAAGGAAATTCATAACATTCTACTTACAAATAGCCAGTACTGGTGTAACTTATCGCGTCAAGTATTTTGTTCCTATGACAACCATATTATCTCTAAGTAATGTGCTTTTAATAATACGTTAGATGTATGTATAGGGTTTTAAATCAACAATCCGAAGGTAAAACCGGAATCATCGGAAAATTGGCATTATTGTCATTAGCCATGTTAGCTAAACCGCCATTCTACTTCGCCTTCGCCTCTTCTTTTTTTCTTCTTCTTCTTCTTCTTCTTCTTCTTCTTCTTCTTCTTCTTCTTCTTCTTCTTCTTCTTCTTCTTCTTCTTCATCTTCTCCTTTTCCTCTTCTTCTCATCCTCCTTCTTCTTTTTTATTCTTCTTCTTCTTCTTCTTCTTCTTCCGAGAAATCACTATAGTGTATAATTTGACAGATCTTACATTCTAACTCCCTAAAGAAATCTCTTCTGTCACTTAGCAAGTTCAGGTTCGAAAGAGCAATTGTTTGTGTGATAAATGTTGACTTACTGGCTACAGGGTATCCAATGACCAAAAATTATATAGCTAACCAAAATAGCTAACTTGAAACTTTTTGAAAAAAAACAGGCCACAAAAACATAGTCCTATTAAGTATTACCGCGACCGTATGTATTGGTTTCGCTGCTAAATATTGTTCACTGAACATTTTTGACACATTTTCAGCTTAATTGTTTTGAACAACAAATTAGTTTTTGTACAATCTACATGTATAGGGTTTTCAAATCAACAATCAAATTAAAACCGGAATCGTGAAAATTAGCGTTATTGTAATTAGCTAAACTGTCATTCTACTTCGCCTTCCCCATTCCCTTTTTATCTTCTTCTTCTTCTTCTTCTTCTTCTTCTTCTTCTTCTTCTTCTTCTCCGTCTCCTTCTTCTCTTCTTCTTCCTTTTCTTCTTCTTTTCCTCCTCCTCCTGAAGCTTCTTCTTCTCATCCTTCTTCTTCTTCGTCGTCGTCTTCTTCTTTTTTCTTCTCTTCTACCTTATTATTTTTTTATTTTTTTTGTATTCTTTTTCCTTTTCGTTTCTTCTCCCCATTTTAAAACAACCTTGTTTGGCACATACTCGGAAAATAATCGTCCCTGGGAATCGCTAGCGCTATTGTATAATTTGACAGATGTTACATTCTACTGCCTAAAGAAATCTCTTCTGTCACTTAAAAAGTTCGGGTTCGAAAGAGCAATTGCTTGTGTGATAAATGTTGACTTACCGGCCACAGGGTATCCAATGACCAAAAATGTTATTACATCACATTTTGTATTAAACAAGTTGAATTGTTGAGTGTGAGTATTTGCGTAAGTCTAGATTAATATTGATCAGACGGAAAAGCTAAAAGTAAAATGAAAAACATAAGCAAAGTAGCTAACTTGAAACTTTTTGGGGAAAAAATGCCACAAAAACATAGTCCTAGTAAATTAAGTATTACCGCGACCGTGTGTATTGGTTTCGCGGCTAAATATTGTTCACTGAACATTTTTGACACATTTTCAGCTTAATGTTTTTGAACAATCAACAAATTGGTTTGCACGACTAATTCTAATGTGACAAATAAGACCATTGTTTGATTAATTAATTTTCTAAATTTCGTATAGCTTGATGTTTTGGAGCAATCAAAACATTTAGTTTGCACGACTAATTCTAATGTGGCAATAAGACCAACATTGTTTGACTAATTAATTTTTCTCAATTTCGTATATAGAATTTATTCTAGAGCACCAACAGTTGGGCAAGTTTTAGTGTAAGGATTGATTAAGGTTGGTATCAATCCATCATTTAGGCAATGGTTTTTACTCTGCAATTCACCAACTAAATCCATATGAAGATTTCTAGAATCGGACAATCTGATTTATATGCTGAACACAATAGAATTGTTGATCTTTGACGAAAACCCACGATTTTGGATTAAATATGCATTTTTGCGCCAAAAATTCATGGAAAGCCTTGCTTTTATAAAAGTTGGAACTAAAATGTAAGAATCTAGAAAACCAATGTCAAGATGTCAGAAGTAGCCAGTTTTGCCGTTTTTTGTCGCAGAAATGGCCCCTTTTGACCTATTTTTGCAATACTTCATAAATCAGATATAAATCGAATATTTAAGAAAACCGACCCGGTTCTTCCTTTTATCAAAGTAAATTTTAGTTATGCTGTCCAAAAATTAATTGTTGGTGCGTGATGAAAATACGTGCTTTGACCCTATGACCAAAATTTTAGACTTTTGTCAAAAATCAACATCACCATCGTATTCCATATGGCACAACGCTTCTAGAAATGTATGGATTAATTTTTTCAACACCAACCTTCAAATAAAGGTGATTATCAGCATATTCAGTGTTTCTTCATCGGAGGAGCATAAGTTTGGCTCACAATTCTATATTCCAACATCAAACAAACGTTTTGTACACCCTAGACGTTCAGATTATCTCACCGTATTCCCGCAGAGGAAATAGCGCTGTCAAGATTTAGAGGTTTTAAGTAAAATACCGTGGTTAAAAGGAGCTGTGTTATATGATATTTCTCCTAGTCACGGCGGGCAAGAAACGTAGTTCTTTTAAATCATAAAATTGTCGTGTTCGGGACATTATGTTAAATGTTGGAGGATTTCTCGATACAATTTTAATTGAAACATCTTGTAAAACTCTGTCATAGAATTGCTGCATAAATTTGAAAATATAGCAAGCATTTTCAGTATCGAAGAAAGGTAAAATTAGAAACATTCATCTAAGGTGCTTGTCATCTGATTTTAGGTATGGGCTCAGTTGTGACATGCCGATCAAAAGCTGCTGTTAACGTCGTGCAACATCAACCAGCTGAGGCGTCAACTTTTATAACATCCACGGGTGGAACTAGTAATGGAGAAAGTCAAAACCCGACACCTTTTATGAACAAGCCTGTAACAAAACCTTTGAAGAAGCAATATTTCGGCGTGAGCATGCTTGTGGCAGCCACACACCACACTCACACAGGAGCGTTTCTTCCAGCAACTAATATGAGGAACGATATATCAGGAACATCTTCTAAACATAGTCGTAAACATATAGGTGATGCATCTCATGGCACCAACTTGAACATGTTAAAGGCATCATAATGTAAGTGATTTTGCAACAATTGTGGCCTTCGTGTTCAGTTAGTGCCTATATATCATGAATTGCGAGACGTTAATCACGCGGCGCGTTGCGTCCCCATTCATACTCAGCAATGTGTTCATACAATGTGAGGTCAGGCCTGTGTGAGGCATTTTCTTTACTTGCACAAGGATCTCCGGTTGATGTTGTTACATTTGCTTCCAGGTATCTTCATATCACCAAGCCCATCATGTGTCCTAGCTGGATGAGGAACGTAAAAGTGGCTTATGCTAATGTAGAATAAATACAGCTAGTTCCAGGAATATTATGATGAATTGCGGATTGTCTTGCGTTAATCCGCACAGTACCTTAGGAGGATCGAGATGAAAACAGACAAGAATTTTGAATTGGTACGGGCTGTGTTAGATGCATTATGGTTGCAGGAATGATATCAGTCCCTTCACAAAGGACTATATAGTCCGACTGTGTGTTGACGTTTGTTTATTGGTGTAGTTTATCAGGTTAAATATGAAAATGATGAAGATCAGATTATAATTGGCATGCCGTTTTAATCCATGATCCAACTGCGTTAAGTCAAGCAAACTCCGTGGATTGTTCCAAAAAAGATACTTTGATTTAGCGTCTAACACAGCACAATTAACGCGTCACAAAGCTTTGGTTGGTACGAATATTTCCCGTGTTATATTTATCCATGTTCGTAGAACTAAGATTGTTGTCGTACGAGGAACAATGAAGGAAATATGGATGCCCTCCCCGGGGATGCCCTCTTGGCAAATATCTTTTCGCAACGCGTTTTTGCGAACGTCATACACGTTTAAGAGACCCCTTAAAACAGGTTGGGATAGTTTTCATCAGCTATTCGTGTACATTGGTGTAAATAAATTAATGGACTTCTATAAAAGGCCTTTACATGACGTTCGTAAACTATTCGATGATTCGAGCATACGACGATTATGTTGCAATGTTCTAGCATTTGTAAAAATCTTGGAAGATCATCTACTTGGTTACGTACTGAATGGCGTGCTTATTATGCGGATTACGTAAAGATATTCACATGAAGTGGTTGAATATCGTTCGTATTATACAACTTACGCGGGTATTTCTGTGGACATGTGATGTTAATGGAACTGTCTGTCGTTGAGAGTCCAGCATCGCTAGACGTCTACCAACAGACATGGTGGATTCAGAGAGATGGCATCGCACGACGTCGTTCTCGATGCGCACAAAACCACAACAATGCCGTCAATGCCATCGTTTTGTTGTTGTGCGTCACTAAACATCGCTATACGTTTATACCTTTAAGGGGTTTTCTCTAAGATACAAATACTCCATTTATTTTCTTGAAAATTTAGTATTTGG
Source organism: Ophiothrix spiculata (assembly GCA_000969725.1). NCBI lineage: Eukaryota > Metazoa > Echinodermata > Ophiuroidea > Amphilepidida > Ophiotrichidae > Ophiothrix > Ophiothrix spiculata. The sequence goes on along the minus strand of JXSR01S044390.1, from coordinate 128,230 downwards.
TAGATTTATTTGTGCTGATAACGAATCCAAAATAAAAAATATAGGTCACCGTGCTCGTTTTTGAGATACAGGCATTTCAAAAAGTACATATTTCCCAAAAAAATCACCCGATTAACCATGCAAAGTATAGGGAAAACTCCAAAATGTCGATCATTATGTGCTTGTAAAATAGTAAATCCTCCATTTATTTTTTTAAATTTTACATATGTTAAAGCATTTTTTGCGCTCTTCAAAATACTGAAATAAAAAAATATGGTCACCGTGTTAGTTTTCAAGAAAAACGACTAAAACTGGCATTTTTAAATAAAATTTGATTACTTTGATGGCACATCTGCGTCTGCATAATTTTCCGCGTATATATTACGGCGCTATGCGGCGCGTGATAAACCAAACGCGTTAGTAAAGCATGCGTTTAGTGTGCATTGAATTTGCGCACGCAAAAAGGATGCAAACATTTTTTTTATTTTTTACTTTTTATGAACAAAATCGTTATCCCGCGGTCGTAAGCAACTGCATCTCAGAGACAACCCCTTAAAACCAAATGTGAATTGCACCATTCATATGATCTGTCACATATCATCAACGTATATAGACCAACGTACGCCTAACGTATAAAAGTTATTACGTACCATACTTAACGTATAACGACCATTTGGATAACAAATTGAACGGTATCGGTTACACATGAACTTACAACGATTGTGAATGAAAACAGTGTTCGTCAGGCGAACGTTTGCCCTGTCACGTTGATGTATGATAAACTCTATAATAGAGGGACTATGTGATGACTCATCCCGAAAAAGGGAACTTTGCGACAGAACACTTTTCGAGAAACTGGTAAAAATAGGCAGCACAAAATAAAGACAATAATAAGAATTTCCAGCAGATTTTCTGTTGTAAAATATGATTGCCTTGATCAATTTCAACAAGTAAGGTATCATTTTAAAGCTTATGAAATAGAAAATGCAATAACAGATGAAACGATAAAATTAAAACTGATGTCATCTTCAAAGTCCCCCCTTTCGGGGTGAGCCATCACATATAGAATATAATTTTAGGGTTCAACTGCAAAAAGATCAATGACGTGATTGCTGTGTTAAATATTTACGGCAAATTTAATATTTAAAGTTATTTTTGAATAACATCTGCATAAATGCTCTGATATCTTGCTAATATTCATTGAGTGAGAAATTCTATTGGTGTAAAATGGTTGCATTTGTTGTAAAGTTGCGAGCTAAGACCTTTTGCAACATACCTTGAACTCCATACGACTGTCATTCCATCTGATATCTACGTAGGCCTACATTATAATATATTTGATTAAAACAGGACATTTCGTCATATGAGTGCAAGAAAGTCGTATCTGCAATAGCTGCCATGTTTCACAAATTTCCATTGCACACTGTGTAATCTCCAGCCTTGGGGTCAGTGGCTCCTCAAGGTGGTTTTTCAGGTGACCTGAAGAACCATTTCAAGAGCCAATGACATGAGACGGAAATTTCGAGGGATTTATCACATTATTGCGACAAGGTGGTAAATAAAACTTAGAGCAGCCATTGCAGATACGACTTTCTTGCACTCACATGACGATTTGTGCATAATTAATTGTGAGACCCTTGCATTATTCAGATTAATATTTTCATGACATGAAACGATTCACCAACTTCTTTTTTATGAACCATGATATCTCAGTGCAGTTGCTTTGACATTGTGCTGAATAATAAAAGACATGAAATATTGTTGACATGTTGTGTGATTTTACAATGCGACGATTGGCTTAGTGTGTGTAAACTGTAACAACATAAGATACTCGACTCCCCATTAGTACATAATAAGAATCAAGTTGGGCCCAGGATCTGGATCATTTTTGAAAAAAAATAATAAAAATATGAAAATAATAAAGTAATTCAGTCGGGGCCACTCGCCCGATCTAGCGTACTGCTGCACGCAGCGGTACGCTCGATTGGGCGAGTGCCTGTATTGCTGGATAGAGCGTGCCCGCTGCAATAAGCAACATCGCCGGTTCCTCTGGTATTCTCTGGTTGTCTTGTGAATATTTTTGTTATGATGAACGACTTTTATCGCTATTTATTATTAACGTTTATTCCCTACACAACAAAATTGCCTGTGTGGCTTCAAAGAACATGTAGTAAATGTTTGCGGGGTATCCCGGTATGCGCACCTTATGTCGAACAGCTTCCTAAACTAAACGTAACCTTGCTCTATCATACTATAATAACTGTTGCACCCCGACAACTTGACCACTAATTTATTTTGCATGGCAACTGAAATGACTGAGGTGCGCGTCAAATAGATCAGTAATAGGACATTTGTTAAAGAGTTCCATATGTACTTTGACTTCGGGATCCTTGCCTCGTCTCATTTATGTACACCAAACTTAAAATGTAATTACTGTTATTCAAGGCTAAAATCAAACAGAATTTTAATCAAGTATGTATAATGAGGGACATCAATGGGTGGGTTTTTTTCAGATTTTCAACATAGGGCAAGGAAAATTGTTTGGATACCAAGATAAAAAGTGGAAAATGTACTGTTAAATCAAGTATAATAACGTTGTCAAGATAGAAGAATCTTCTTTTTTTTTTAATTAGAGCATAGAATTGAGTATCAACATGATCAAGGGTGGATAGAATGTTAACATTGTATGAACAAAGACATGAATAGCAGCCGTTAACGTTTTGCTTGTATTTTCGTTACGCATACGTTTCAAAGATAGTCGTGACAAAAATCAAATTCGAGTTTCTTTGGATAAGAAATGTATGATTGTAGAAATGTGTTAAACATTAATTGTGTTGGAAAATAAAAAAAAATGGTAATTTTAGACTTCAACTCAACATACTATATTGTTGTATATTTAGTGAAAAGTGGAAAAAATGTACCTGCAAGTACAACGCTGTGAATGAAGAAAGAACCCTTTTTCAATTAGATTATTGAATTGAGCATCAAGGTTGAATAGCATGTGTCTTTGATCATGTTGGAATGAACAATGATAAGGGTATTTTTCGTTATGATTTTGGTTGTTTTTTCTCCTGTTCGAATACATGTACGTGCGAAAGATGGTCATAACAAAACTGAAAAACTCAATGGATTGTTGCAGTAAACTGTGTCGGCAGAACACACAAAATGAGGCAACATTCCTCCTGTGCTCCAGTGGAACAATGCCAGCTTTCAGAGGTTCTTCAATTCTGAGGAGACGGAGTGCTTTATTCTGCAGTCTATCTATCTATTAATGTGGAAATGGCTATACAGACGGATTTAGTAACTATGGGCTTCGAAAGTTATTTAAAAAAATGTCATTACTGACATTCGTCAAATCTTAGTATTGTATGATACAAGTGCGACTAGCCCAGAATAAAAAATTTAGAAGGTTTTTCCCCCATTATTATTTTTTTGTAAAATTTGCACAATTTTGTTGATAGCAATTAAGGCAACTCTTAATCAATCATTTTGCTCCTACGTTAATCGCCCATGCTATAATGAATTGACAGTAACGTTGGCATCGCTCAATTCAGCGGCCACGCTTAATATGGCGTACTTGCGACGTACAACCATGCTTTTGCCGTTGCCACAATTGAATTCCCCGGTGAATTTTTTTATGACCCGGTCAAAACTTTAAAAATCTGGAGACATTTACAAGGAACGAAAAATATTCAGTGTAGCTTTGAGTGACATGGTGTAGTGAAGCGAAACGTTGACCAAACATGCGTGTTTTTGACATCTCTCCTCATCGAGCGTGAATGCAACGCTGCATTGAGCGTGATCGCTAAAAGAAGCGTACACGCTGAATTGAACGAGTGGCCCTGACTGAATTTAGTTATCAGTCTAGAGATGACGCAACGCCACAAAAATGCTAATTTCGTGTCATTTACATAATTATACAAACAATGCAATCCTTAATTGTATTACAAATGCCGCCTTATGCCTTATATCCATAGGTTGTTCCCTTGTGGCCTGTGCCCTTGTTCCGATTTCCATTGTTCCTATATTGGACAATGGGAAAACGGAACAACGGCATACATCACTAGGAGACAACCTACAAAATGTATGGATTGCAAGGCTTTAATGAAGTCGATCTGCTTGACTCCGACTATTTAAAGTCAAACATGATAGACCCTCTTGAGGGTCATCCGAGAGACAATTTTTTCTGTGTGATGTACGCGTTTACAACATTACTGATATTTACAGCTCTTTTGCACATTTGCATAACAGAATTATGTCTTGCACAAAAAGTAATATTATTGCATAATGGTGAACAGGCACGCGTTTATAAATAAAAGGAGTGTAGGACTAAAAGGGATACACAATTTATGGTAGCCAATGCGCTTTAACTTCAACTTCACATAAAGCTCAAATAAGCTTATAAGAAGACAGTGATGAAAGAGGTTTTCGACAAGACTACCTCTCAGTAACGTATTACAATGATGATAACAGCTGATAACAACATCTTGGATGGATTTTGCTTTGATATATTGATAAAAGAAAAAGAAAGCTTCTTTAAAAAGCTTTAAGCACTTTAAGAGGAAGAAGTTGTAAACGCTATTATAACGGTATATGTTGACACGGTCAGATCAAAAGCGATTTTTAAGGTAAAAGTTTTAATTTTAATTTCGCTTTTTGGATTTAACCAAGTATCTCAAACAAGTTGACAGCTACTAAAAAGTGTGCTATTTCGCTCAAGCGTGTCAAAATTTATCTATAATAAATGTTAATTAATAGTTAAATCAAAACACTTGTGTCTAATCTATAATGCTCTTGAGATTGTGCAACTGGTGATAGAGAATATTCTGGTTCAGATATGATCATTTTTAATGCTCTTGATGCTATCAACCGGTGATTGATTCCATGCTCAAGTTCAAAAAAATCGCATCAGATGGTAACGATTTGGACATCTAGCTGCAAGAATAAGTCATATATCATGATATTATGTAATTAGTGTCAACATTCTTCAACGTCATGTTTATCACAGACCAAATGTGACTCGTCGTATCCAAACACGGCACTTGTCGCCATGTGCTGTTGTGTCTAGATTGGTGTGAATTCAAGCATTCAGTAGATGAATTAACCAATCTAGACACAAGTGCAGGGCGACAAGTGTCGTGTTTTGATTTGACTAGTCATCACAAATCATTAAACCACAAATCATGAATTTCCATTATAGCTATTAAAACAGCACCATCTCAAACCACTTATTTTAAGTGGTAAAAAATACGATTATGTAAGCAGAATCATAAACATTTCAAAGTATATGAAGATTTTCTACGATGTGTAGGAAATTATTACAAAACAGTTAAATATCTGTTGAGATGAAGAACTTGAAGAATTCACGATTCTGTCGATTCTGTCAGGTTATCTGACTATATCAAATTAGATTAAATTATATTTGTGATTTGCTTAACCAACATTCAGAACATTTGTGATTTATGACTGAATCTTCTCTTTATCATGTTTGTATCAAAACAAAAATCAGTTTTTGCTCTTGATGAGAAAATATATGCGCCTCTGCACTTCACTGTTTTAAAACAAACACGAACTTATATGCAAGAGCTGCAACAACCACAGTTATATTCAAACCACAAAATTATTTTACTATCCACATTGTGATTTTTGTCAAAAGTTCATCAAAAGTATTTAACATATATAATAACTGAGGTTATACAATTTTACTTCACATTATGCTGCATGAATTTTACTCCAAATTCTTCATTATTGTGCACTTTCAATTGTGCAAAATATGTTTTTTGTCTCAGCCAACATGGCCAAGATGATGTCACTTTTTTAAGACCATTCTGGTGTACTTGTATCTTTGCCATGAGGAGAATTTATTGCTGGTAGTTTCAACGGTTTTGAGTCACATGAAACCTCAGAGCTGTTCTTTGACTTAGCAGTCAATTCATTGCCCGTGTAAAATATTGCAGAAGGAGATTTCTTGGAATCCCCGGATACTTCACTAGACGGTTTTAAGAACACCGGCAATGTCAATCTTCCACTAGTTCTTTTGGATAGTTTTTGAGGAGCTGCAGTATTTTGAGATTCTTTATCGCTATCTATTAGGATTTCCTCATCTTCAGCTTCCTGGATACTTTCATTAGCGATACTTGGAAGTCTTGTTTTATAAATCCGTTTTTTAGAAACAGAAAATCCGCCTTCATTACCGCGCTTTCTTGCTTTCTTATGACGCTTAATCAATTCTGTAATAGTGCTGGGTTTATCCATGACAATACCCTTGTTATTTTTATTCAATATTCCGTCTCTTTGTTTTATCAAGGCAATTTTTTGCTTTTCAATATCCCCTAAAGATTTTCTGAACATCCGGGCTTGTCTATCGAGTACTGATGTAGAATACGCATGCTCACTGTCAATCCTTTTCATCACCGTGGTAAATCGTGTCCTCTCGACATCATTTAAGACAGATGTTCTGGAAGCAGTACGTCTGGTTTGTCTTACAATGTTCATATATTTGGTAAAGGTCGAAGATTCCGACTTGCCAATTTGCATAGAACTCACTCCACTCAGAGCACATGCTTTCAAAGGATCAAGATATGTTCCTGAAAAGAGAGAAAAAAGTTGTCAGTATAAATAGAATACGCGACCAGAATAACGCCACATTTACAGCAGGATTGGAAGGATGGAACCAATACGATAAATTCAAGTTGACAGATTTCAATACTGTTGTTCATACTGCTGCTACAGTGTGTAGCTTTAAGTTGCTGTGAATACACGAAGTTGCTGGTAAAGACAAATGAATCTCAAAATTCTAAACAAAGAACTTAAAAAGGGAAACATTTCCCTCTTGACCTTGAAAATAAAGTCCTTCAAAATGCTATGGAGATAAAAGAAAGGCAAGCAGAAAATTATGCATGTATAAGTTGAAAAGTATAATGAACCAATTGTTGTCGGGAGATTTTAATTTTGACTTGCATGATTTGTAGACAAGGTATCCTGGTCAAGCCTCCACATACAATGACATACATGTAGCCATAGGAAAGGAAGGGTGAAGGTATTCACAAGGAATAGTTTATGTACAAGGATGCGGTTTTTACTTTCCAGCAGGGTTGGCTCTTTTCCGGTTAAAACTAGTTTTTGCCGGCAGCGACAAAACTAGTTTTAGCCACTTAAAAGCCAACCCTGATGTCAGTGACTCTTAAAATGATTATTCATGTGACACTGTCACCTGAAGAACCATTTCAAGAGCCACTGACATCAGGGTTGGCTTTAGCTGGATAAAACCAGTTTTTGCCAGAAACGGCAAAAACTAGTTTTAGCCGGGAAAAAGCCAACCCTGCTTTCCAGGTTTACCCATATCAGGCCTGACCCATATAGGGAAGAATTTGTTGGGATGGGAAGGATACTTAAAAAATTGTATTTCCTGTACATATAGAGGCATTCAGAGGGAAGAGTTTGTGGAGAAGGATGCAGCTTCTTATTTCTAGAACCGGTGTAATGAAATACAGCGTCTGTGTGACTCGACTGAGTGTCCTAGCTACCATTCAAATCTGTATGGGCCCGTTATAGTTCTTTTTGAGCTACCAAATATGTTGTGTAACAAGTCATTGTTATCTTATAAATCTAGTAATATAATTCCAATGCATCTACTAATCAATAACGGATAATTGGTGTTGCAATCACCAAACATTTTCACCAAATTTGATATCATCTGCAAAGTCCCCCCTTTCGGGGTGAGCCATCACATGACCAAAATCATTACAACCTCGTTTATTGGGTATAAAATAACACGTTTCATATTTGGCAAATTGGCATCTCCTATATATTGTATTTATTATACAGTTTATATGATTTAATACTAGTATTGCAATGTGGTGATTTCGTCCGTTTCAACATATATTATAATGGCACCTGATTCGAAATGTATTGATCATCAAGCATATTAACAAATGTTTGCAAACGTATTGAATTTGTATAAACATACGCAGTCTAAATTCCATTAAAAATTCATGTATATTGAATACAAAATTGATCAGTAATGTTTACAAAATGTTAACGTGGCAAGTAACAAGAAGTTCAAGATAATATTCCTGATTTCCTTCACTCAAAAAATATTTTGGGACGGTTTTCAGTAACTTTTAATAATCAAGCCAAGATGGATTTTTAAGTTGTCTCAAATGAAATAAACTGTAGCATGATTATAAGTGTACGGTAAAAACATAGTTTTATGCAATAAAGACTAATAATACTAGTAACAGTTTAGATCCGAAACGTATCCCTACTCATATCAGGTAGAATAGACGAATTTCTATGAAACAACCAAGTGAATATCTTCTTTTCAATTAAGGGTGCATGTAAATTCACCAAAACTATGCCAGTGTATTGTCATTAGTATTTACCAATATATGCTGGTCCTAAATCAGCTTCAGTTTAGTTGAAGTGCATTATTTTGAGAAGTTATTAAAAATCAAAGATGGCCGCCCCAACACATGGTTTCACAAAAGTTGTCAAAATTGTGTTACTGATTTGTTTTTGAAGACTCTAGTTGTATTCTAGAGACTTCATGAATCATTTCAGTGAGTGTTAGGATTGTGCATATCAAATTTAATACTATAGCTCCATGCTCCACGTATATAAAATTTATTTTGGTGCCAACTTCATTTCTATTTATTGCATGGAGTCATTTGGTGTTTCCAACTTACTAAACTTCTTGACAGGGGACTTGAAACTCTTTTGACGGACATTTTTGTCCGACGAAACCCATGATCGAAGCATCTAAAATCTTATGCAACTTGCGTTGTTTTGCATCATTGTAAAAACCAAATACGCAACAATATTACATAACTTGATATGATACTGATACTAAGATGCTTCGAGGATTGTGCATATCAACTAAGTTTACTAAAAATTGATAAAACACTTCCAAACATTTGTCTGGATGCAGTCCCTATAATTGTTTGAGTATTGTTAGCTTTGCCAGGTTTTAAATGAACTTAGAATGACGAATGCCTTAATCACTCCTTTTTACGTCTGGTTTACTCAAATTAAATATTCAAGTAAGTTATCTAAAATCAGTTTAACGTATGGTAAACACTCATATAGCTTCATGTGATAAAACTCATAATTTTGAGGAAATTAAATTATTTTGAGTGTATTGTAACTTTTTATTTCATCGTTCAATTTGACACATCTTGTGATATTCTTTCCATCACATAAACTTTATATAACTATTACAAATTCAATCTCCAGGTTCAATTTTTATTTTCCGTCATTTGTTCTTGGCCCACGTCTTCCGCGTTCCATGCCAAAATCAAGATTGATGCCAATGGTATACTGTTTCGTGCAGAAATTATTGTTTCAATGTTTTGAGTGCTGAATTACAAGTTTGACGATAGAAGTTTATAAATTTAGAGTCAACATATTAAACCTTTTTTAACAAAGGGTATAGAAGTTACATTCTGGCTCTTCGTTCTCCGTCTCAGTATCCAGAGAGGTGGTTGCTAAATTAAATATAAATACTACGTGAATCAAAAAAATCGTGCACGGATTAAAGAAGCCTGATCTCGACCTTGATTTAAGCACCAAATCAAAAATTTGTTGTTGTGATAGTATAGCAAATGCAGAAAATGATAGAAATCGGCTGAAAAATAAGCTAGATATGACCAATTTTATAAGTACACCTCTTTATCC
>JXSR01S044390.1:78568-94122 GCA_000969725.1 Ophiothrix spiculata | reverse complement strand
CATTATCTAAGACTAGCCCAGGGGACCACTTGAATTAAAGCAGCATAATTTTTAAAACTTTTTGTTATTTTGGTACTATTTCTCACATTTTTCTCATAATCCATGTGTAATATCACGGCTGGGTTATGTTACATTTTCGAGATACACTTCCAGTCAAAAGTGTTTGCGCACAAAACCTTTAATCAGCCATATCTCGAGAACCGTTCATCTTTTGCATTATATTTTTTCGGATTGATATTTTACATATGTGATGCCTCACCCCGAAAAGGGGGACTTTGCGACAGAACATTTTTCAAGAAAATGATGAAAAAAGGAAGCAAAAAATAAAGAAAATAATAAGAATTTCCGGCAGATTTTCTATTGCAAAAATTGGATCGCCTTGATCAATTTCAACAAATAAGGTGTCATTTTAAAGCTTAGAAAATTCTGCAACTAATAAAATGATAAAATGAAAATTGATATCATCTGCAAAGTCCCCCCTTTCGGGTGAGCCATCACATATAGATCTAAAGAACTAAATATGTATATCATAATTTTCTGGTTCAGAAGAATATTTCTTTGAACACTGGTAAAATAGTGATCATTGTTCACTGATTTCAATGATCAGTCTGGTAAAAATACCAAAACACGAACTTTTCAGAAAACCAACACCAGGTTTAAAAAAACAGACACCTAAACATTAGCACCTGCTGTCATAAGATCAAGGTCTTAATTTAATGAAAATATCATCAACAACCCCAAAATTACAGTCCTTGGTGGTAATTTAACTTATCTTTACAGGCCCATAATACCTCTAAATACTGCTGGGTTTTGTCAATTATCTAAGCAGACTGAGCAGTTGAAGGCCACATGGATATCAGAAACTAGGGATACATACTTGCACTGTATCATGGGATATCATTTGTACTTGAATTCAACATCTGGAAAGATTTACATGAAGTTTACTTGAGGCAATCGGCAACATCAAGTTTCTACAAATGTTCACTGTAATCAGTGATCATTGTGATCACTGAAAACCGTGTGCGGTCCTAACTGTTTAATACATAACTGCACATTTGTTGGAAAACTTGTGACCTGAAAATGTTCTTTACGGTTACAAGGGGATAAGAGCACTGAACTAATAAACTACATAGGCACATAGCAAAAACTGCTTGTGGTGTAATTGTATATGGTACAGGAAATCGGCCATTTCTATGGTTATTGAAGATCAAATATCTGAGGAAACAAAGATTATTTATATTGGATACATTAGGCTATAAAAACATGAATTTTTTCAGAGTCTTGGACGTTTGATATAATAATTACTTTTTTCTCATATTTAAGAGTGCGCAAACACTTTTGACCGGGAGTGTATATATATGAAAGTGTGTGTAATTATGTTAGCCATAATTAATTTTACGCAGTAACGTATAGGCACATAAGCTCATTCGAAACTTATACTATCTTTAGTGGTCATCTTTCAATACATTTAAAATTAAAAAATTGAAAATTGCACCAAACTCCTGTAAGAGTTGGATCTTGTGCTTGTAAACTCTTTGAAGCCCTTGAATGTTGATTGTAAAAAAAAAATTGAATTTAGCATTACTTTTTTCAATTCATAATGAGGCAACCTAAATATTAATTTATGTATTCACAGTACTCACTTTTTTACCTGAGTGATGTATTAAGTTTTACAGCACTGTCATAAAAACCTAATATGCAACAGAATGAAAAAGGTGATAAATAGTCTGTCTTTTTTTTTTTTTTAATTAGGTCCATACATATATAAATCACTGAAAATGATGTTGATGTGACTGATTTTTATTTGGCTGATGCCTGTACTGAATTGTCAAAGAACAAGCTGAAATGATCAGGGAGATGTTATAGGTATTTTCTGAAATTGTACTAAAATACAAGTTTTAAATAAAATAATTGACATTTAAATTTAGCTATAGTCAAAAAACTTTCAATATTTTTTAATGTGAAAATTGTGTTTTCCATGAATTTCTGTTTTTCTTTTGTTTTCGTCATTTTCATTTGTTTGTTTTTTTGTTTTTCCATATCGGGGGAAAACTTTGGAGTTTAATTTTCATGAAATAATAACATTTTGGGATATTTTAAAAACATGAGTCGTGTGATGCTAATTAGGCCTGGGACTAAAACCCGGGTACCCGCCCATCATGAGATTACCCGGGTACAAAATCTGCCAACCGATTACCAGAACTGGACAATAAAATCATAGAATTTTGAACAACAAATTTTGTGTTCAATAATTTATGATAAAATCATCATCTGATCGAAATAAACATGATAAATCATGACCACAAAAGCTCACAATCGGCGAAAAATCAAAATTTTTAGTGTAATTGAGACATCATATGTTCGTTATATAGACCAGTCAAACTTCCCATTCCTACTAACATTGTAAATGCTCAATTATCAATAAGGTCGGGTACCCGGCCGTACCCGACCGAAAAATAAGTCGGGTACCCGGGTAGCAAATTACCCGAAAAGTCCCAGGCCTAATGTTAATTCACAATCAAAGTTTTAAAACAAGATATTGGGTCATTTAACCCCCAAAAGCCATTTTTAACACCTGAAAATATGATTTTTCAAATTTAGCAAAAATATTTAAACCACTTGGTCATGCTCCCCTAATATGACCATCTGTTTCTTGAATATGATTGTTTACATTCCAATACAGACATAAAGAACTGATCAAGAAATTGACCAAACTAGAACAGAAGGTTACAAAATTGTCAAAGGTAAGTCTGTTGGTCAACATGTATTTTGTCAATGTTAACAACATTCAAGCCTTCAAGTTATAGCTAATTTGTACCACGTACATGTTATATGCCCCCTGTATATTTTGCTTGTAGATAATATTTACACTAATCATTTTAGGTCTATGTAGCATATCCCTGGAGAAGGGATGCTTGGTACTAGAGCAAAATTAACCTTCTTTTTTTATCAGTTTGTATAGTTGGAGACAAATGTTTTATTTTTCCTCAAAAGAGATCTAAAGTCTGAATAATGCAGGCATGAGAATCTTCCTGTTTAAACAGGAAGTCCTGTTTTTTGTGGCTAAATTTCTGTGTTTTCATGTTTCTGTAGCCTGTTTTCCTGGGTTTTTTTTCACAATTTTCCTTTATTTTCGTGGAATTTCATTCTCATGCCTGATAATGTAGCAAGTGAGGTCTGAAGGTTAGGAGAGGTGAACAAATGGGGTCTTGACTGGCTGATCTAGATAATCTACCCATATGTGAGTGTTCCCCCACCCCTGGCTCATATACTCCTCAGACCAAACTAGAGTAACCCTTTACAAGAGCTGGGATATTTAAGTAGTAAAATAGGTAGTTTAGTTAGAATCTTTTGCAAGTAGGTATTTTCTTAACAAATTGTCTTCGGAATGAAAGAAAATAACCAACCTTATTAAAAGTAGGCAAAGGTAAAAAAGTGTATGTTTCATATATCCCAACACACTTCCTTTTTGAAGATTCTTCAAATATCTTTTTATTGCTCCTTGGTTCAGAAATCACGTTTAGACGTTGTTCCCCTATTCGAATAGACCCCTTCATGGGGTATGCGTACAGTGTATATTGATTGATTGATTGATTTTAAAATCTCAGCATAACTTGGTCTATAATATTTTTCAGATGAAAACTTATTTATTCCAAAGCTACTCAAAATGTATGATGCATTTTGAGAGTTTTGTAATCACCGAAGGGACCAAAATCGCAAAGCAAGAAAATACGACCTCCGAACCCCCTTTTTCTCTCCCCTTTTTTTGCTCTTTGATCAAGAATAATGTTAATGATGTTAAATAACGTCACTGTTAAAAGAGTAGTTTGTTATTTTTTTCTCAAAAGCCTGGACATCAGACATCTGATTTTTTTTCTCAAAAGCCTGGACATCAAACATTTGTTTTTACTTGGCCTTATTCAGTTTCTTGTTTCAACAAGCATTTCTTTAAATTCAATTTTCTAGCATGTTACTGTGTTTATTCAAAATCTTTAGTCATCACTCCAAGCCTGTCAATATTTGCTATTTTCAAATCACGTTATTGAGATGAAATGCATGCAATCTATCAATTTAACATTTATGGTTGTGTATAATTTGCCTCTTGAGGTATAGAGTTTCAAGGACAAAGTAGCAAGCAACAGGAGATGTTTTTCAGTTCACATCAGGAAGGGGGTGTCTCCCATTGACTTTGTATTAGTGCTGATGTTGACAGAGCTTACGTTGACATTTATGTCAACGTAGAGCATATCACGACATGTCAATAGAACTAAGTCCTGTCGCGACACACATGAGTAACGGGACAAACCCGGGGGGACAAAAGTCATTAAGTCATGTAAGTAATCAAAATCACTTGGGTAGACCTCAATATATTTTGATTGTGGATACGGATTATCGTGATTTTCATACCCATATAGAATAAATAATAACTGAGGTTGACAAATTTAAGAAAGAAACAAGAAATGTGTATTAGAAGTTCATTTAAAATTCAATTATTGCAGACAAGATTCCTCAAACATTGCGCATACACCAATAGGGTTAGCGTTATTCAGTCAATTTTCTCCACTCTTTTCACATATGGTATCTCGAACATTACGTGACTGCTCCTGCACTACCGCTTGATGGGTTATGTTGACATATGTGTCGACATCGTAATGAATTTATGTCTACATTAAAAAAGGTCTCAACAACAGCACTACTTTGTATAGTAAATGAATATGTGCTTGCCTTTCGGGTATCTTTCACAGATTGTGGTGTAGTGATCAGGTATTTTCAGCACAGATAAAAGCACCTAAATTTCTGGGAAGGGGCACTGTCCTAGAAAGGTGATACAGGTATGCGCGGGCCTTTTCACGCCTTGCCTCCCACTCTCTTGACCCTCATTTCAAGCACAATCTTCCCCATTTTCAAAGATTTTCAGTTCCCTGGGCCCTTTTTTGAAATTTAGTTCTCAAAACTGCCATTTCAAGCTAAATTTTTGAAATTTTTGCTTCCAGAGCTCAAATTTACCCCCTCTTTTCGGACGTTTATATTCCATTTCTTAGACCCGGGTTTCAGATATATTGGGGCTGCACATCCCTACCAAAACCAAAGTTTGGTGCTCCCCAGTGCAGGCCTAATTGGGTGTATTTGGGGGACATTTGCTGAAATACATATAGTACCCAATTTGAGTCATTGAGAGTGTCCTCCCAAGTGTCCTTTCAGAATTGGTATACTGATGGTGGCTAATGAGCTAAAATAGGTTTATAGATAATCAATTTTTCAAAGTTGGGCAAGCACATGAGTATACAAACATTTTGAAATACGCCCTCCCCTCCAGGTTCACATCATAATCCAATATTAAAACTGACAGACAACAGCCCTTGGCTGAGAAGATTTTGATGTTTATTAATTTTATATTCAGCGTGTTAGTAGACAGATTAATGTCCTCCAGGCAGCATATAAATTAATGAGCTCCCTAAATACAGACTTGGTGCACACTAAACAAGTTATAGACAAACATCTTGTTCATCTTTCCTTTCCTTTTCCTGATGAAACCTTGAATGATTGAAAATTATATTAAACTCACTGGTCATGATTCCACATGGTTATGAAAACTTGCAACTTAAAAAAGAAAATACATGATAGGGAACAAAACAAAAATTCTGTCATTGGTTGTCAAAAAATGTGATTTTAACCAATCAAAGCAAAGTCAAGACTCAAATTTACAATATAATCAAATATTTATCCAGAGTAACATGACTTTTCCAAAGTTATTGACCGAATATCATAAACCACATCTTGTTTGAGTTTGGTTTTGATGTACTTTTAGCAGTCATAGCTCAATCAATAAGGTGGTAACTTACAGTGAGTGAAGGTCCTTTGTTCAAACTCCATTGGTGCCAAGCTAAGTGTGCTTGAAATTTTCTTGGAAAACAACCTTCTGTTTATGACATCCTAGACTAGAAACCTGTATAGACCTTGGGGGCTGATCCTGTTTGCTATGGTTTTTACGATTCAGTGCCCCTAGAGATTGCAGGGGAACCTAAAACGATGCTTAGAGTGGGATGGGTTTATTTGGGCCATTTGTGGTCAGCGAACATATGGGCAGTATGCTGAAGCTGTGTGGAATTGCAAAATCAGGGAGGCATAGTGTACTAAAAATCACATGTATATTTTTTTACTTAACCTGAATGTTGCTAATCTTTCAATTACAGGGCAAGGAGTCTATGCCAGCAAGCAAATTTGAAGATGCAAAAGATGAAGAAATGCATAGGATTGAAAATTTCAAGGTACAGTTATGAATAAAACTATATTTTTGAGATGTGAGGTGAAAAATACACTGTTACACTGTTGGGCAATTATTTAGCGTTGGTTAAACTATGAACAACCCAATTGTTGGGTAAATAATATTAACCAACTGTTGGTGAAATTTTACCCAATATTTGGGTAATTAGCAAAAACTTTTACGCAACAGTTATGTAATTAGCCAACATTGTACGCAACGTTGGTAATTATTTACCCAGAAGTTGGGTTGTTCAACGTTCTAACAGTGTTGTCATTTCACTAATGGGCAATACATATGAAAGAAACAGGATCTGATCACATTCTCATCCCTCAGAGCTCAATCAGAAGTAATACATTTTTATGTCAAATAAATACCCATATTTTCATATTTTGTAAATTCACAATTTCACCTCCAATTATTTGTGATTTTGAAGATAGAGCATACTAACTGTAAATACCAATAGTTTTGCGCAAGCCCGTAGCCAGGAAGACGCACCCCCCCCCCCATATTTGACAATGAACAAAAAAGGTCCATAAAAATTCCCTAAATGTCCACCAAAAGAACACCTAAAGCACCAAAATGTGTAAATGTAGGTTGTTTCTTAATAAAATACTACACAAAATACTTGAAAAACTACTGAAAACCTTTTTTTTTTTTGCTTGTCACTTTCTCAAAACCTCTAAAATTAGTTTTGGGTCGACCAAAACAAAAAAATTTCCTCAACTTTTTGAAAATCCACATCCCCCTTGCAAAAATCCTGACTACGGGCTTTCCACACATTTTTAGACCATTGTAGGTTTTTTTTATATCCCAATTTTGCACGAAAAATAAATTGGCTGAATAAAGCAAGAAAAACCATCTCTCTCACACAAACATGTTGTATCAATTTTTCACGGCTCCTGCACCATACTACCTTAGCAGGAACTCAGGCTGTCTAGTCTGGTATCACCTATGGTATCTCAGTAGGTTCTTTTGGTAATTTGATGAGCTTGCTTTTCACCATTATCAAAAATTTCATCAAATTGTACAAATTTCGGCATATTTTCAAAAATTAAGTTCCTGATTTGCAAAATGTATGCCAAAAAAACTTGTTTCAGCTATATCTTGCAAACGATATGGTCTACACTCATGATATTTGATAAGTGGGTGGGGCCTGGGTAATAAACATAGGGATTATGATAGGTTGGGGTGGGTATGGTAGATGGGGGTAGGTGTCCAAAACAAAGTGCAAGATGCCAAAAATGATTATAATTGCATAATTTATCATACATTTCGCAATCAGCAGGTTTAGCCTTCCTGCAGTGTGTCATAAACCCTACCCATTATTCTCTCTGCTCACTTTGTTCGCTCGGCTCGCATGGTCAATACAATTCTGTCGGTTCATGTTTCATGTTGTTTGGAGGAACCTATTTTGTTTGATTACATGAACAATGAAGCTACTACAAAATCTAAAATAAAACCTGTTGCGTTGGTTATCTTCATGTTATTTTGAAGTGTTTTCTTGAGTGCAAAACACTTAAATTTTGCTCATTTATTATTAATAATGTATCATATAACCTAAGTGCTTATAGCTTGTCAAACTGTCACATAATTTGATGGTCCTACTTTGCAGGCTTGTTTAATATGTTGAAAGTGTTTGTGTAGGGCATGTCAACAGGGAATACCACTTGAATACATCATCACATTTATAGTATTATCATCACTTGAGTGATATCTGCAATGGCTGCCATATTAGAATGCGAAAAATCTCTCAACGTTTCTCTTCCATATGTCGGTGGATCTTGAAATGGTTCACACACAAACAAAAGTTAAATTCCTAGATCTGCCCCTGTGTTGAGCATTCAACATCGAACTTAAATTACAAACATGTATCCCTGTAATTTCTGTACTACAAAATGTGTTTCATCCCATATTTGTTAGAAACAACAACATCATTGTGGAAATTGTGAAATACTTTCTATTATTTTCTTGGAAACAAATCGGGTAAAAAATCAAAAAAAAAAATCAGAAACTTATGCTCACTGTATTGAGTACAGAATCTGTGAGACAAACTATTAAATGAAGTGTTTTCTACTTTTTTTTTTATTGTATTCACTTATAGAAACAATTAAACCGCATCAGCGATAAGCTTCAACCAGATGACGTAGAAGAAGACTACTTCAGGTAAGCACCAGCCAGTGCCATGTGAATCCTATTGTTAGAACAAATCATGAAATTCAGGACTTGCTATGTCCACAAATCATGAAATTTATGAGGCTTTGCACGATTAATTTTAATGGTAATTTGGTCAGAAAAACAACATTCAATAATTTGCAGACATTGTTTTGAATAATGATAATCTGTAGGCATCAATTTCATTATCTCCAGACATTTTACTGAATAATGTTTAGAAATTCAATACCATAAAGTGTTGGACAGATTGCATAACTATTTATATATTTTGCATGTGTTCATAGAGCATTAATAGTTTTATGTTTTAATGCAACCTTATTTAAGTTATTGTGTTAAGTTGGTACATAGTTTAGTTGAACTTTATTTTTTAGCTCTTGAAGTTTACTTAATGTGTTTGGTTACACCATGTTAATTTGATATATTTTATAGTGCTATACTAACTTACTGTCACTTTATTAAATGTTAAAATGAATACCCTATCTTAGACCATACGCTAATGTAATGAAATAATTAGCACAAAAAATTGTAACTGTGAACCATTTGAATATTCAAAGAAGTGTATTCCATAGGGGGCCTAATCTTCAATTCAACCATTCTTTCCAAGTTTGATACCCTACCAGAGACTGAAAAGTCATATCATATGTTAGACTTGCAGAGTACCAGGACAATTTTGATACCCTATATTGCAAGTCTCGAGACCTGTCCAGGTCTCACATCTTTTTGTACGGGGGTGATTACCCAGTGTAAATAGTACTAAATACCCAGTTACCCCTCCCCCCATTCTATTTGGAATGCAAAGTGACCAGAAAGATGCCTAATGCTTAGAAACACTCATCACATATAATGATTCTATTCATTATTTTGAGGCAAAACACTTTAATTTAAATCACAATGAATATATTTTCATATGAAAGAGAACCTTGCAAATTGAGTAGAAATTCATTATTTCTCTGATACTCTAGTGCAGGGGTTCTCAACTGCTCTTCACAATTGCTACAAAAATGAGAAAATTGTAGCAAAAGCGCCAAACTTGCCTATTTCTCAGTGTATTTCTAATGTATCTCTTTGTTTTAAGAGAGTGTCAAAGCGCCAAATTTGACATGCGAGCCGCTAGTTGAGAATCCCTGCTCTAGTGTCATCATGGTTAATTTCTTAGTACACCTTTGTGCCTTGATCCGTATTTTCTTTGGTATATACAATGTATATATTTATCAGCAACAAATTTGACAATAAGGTCAAGTTAAGACCTTACTATTTTCTCGTTCTGGCCCTCATCGTTTTCTTTGCCGTATAATTTTTGACTGATTTTCGTTGGCAGTTTTATATTACCATTTCTAGTCTCATTATCACATTTTTAATGTGAAGTAATGATTATGTAACACTTTTATAATATGAATTAATTCATTTAAAAACAATCCTGCCACAACAACATTTGATCTATTATCTTTGGGAAAAACACATTGTTTTGGAGAAAAGGGGGAAAAAAGTGTTCTCATTCTCCTTTTTTTTTAAAGTGTTAGGACGAGAAACTAATATTTTATTTTACTTTACCTTACATATATTTTCTATAATATTTGCTTTTTTGCTCAACAGTATTAAGTTTTATAGTATTGTCAAATACTTATTGACGTCTGTAGATTTAATTTTACAGATGCTGACAATCAATTATTCAAAACCTGTCAATAGCCAGTCTGAATTTAGAATTGTTGAAATATTCATTGATCTGATAAAGTATGGAGATTGCATGATGAGAATATGTGATTCAATAGTAATTTGTTTTCTAAAGTCTCTCTGCTTTAATGTAGCAGCATTGCCTTGGCTAAATTCTGCATGGCTAATATTGAAGCTGGAAATAATCTCTTAATCTTTTAAAAGGCTTGGAATGCATCAGTTGTATATATGGATGTGTAATATCTTGCTACACACTTTGAATGTAATATTTATACAAATCACCATTGATATTTAAGCATGTTAGCTTACACTGTTATTGTTTGTATTACTTTTCTTACTTTTATATCTTGTTTATTTATATTATTTTCCTTTCTCACAACTATAACCTTCTTCACCTTTAACCTTTGACCCTATCTATCAACCCACTTTACCTTTCAACTTTTAGAGAGGTAGCAAAGGAGTCGGAACCAGGTCCATCGAGTTCAAAAAATGAGACACAAGTTGAAGATTTTGATTCTGATGATGCAGAGGAGGAGGATGATGATGAATTGAATAAGACACCAGGAAAAGAACAAAATGAAGAAGAGGAAAAGAAGGATGACAATCTGGCTCCGGAAGCCATACAAGATGTTCGAAGTCCATCTCCATCTAAATTTGGCCGATTAGGGCTCTTCAGGAAGTCCTCCAAACTTGGCAAAGAGTCATCTCCTTCCAAAACAGATGGAGAAGAAACTCCAAGTAAGCTTACCAAGAAACAGGAAAAGCAACTGGAGAAGGAAAGAAAGGAGCAAGAAAAGAAAGAGAAAAAGGAAAAGGCTAGACTGGAAAAGGAAGCAAAGGAAAGGGAAAAGAAAGAAAAGAAGGAACAAGAGAAGCTTGAAAAGGAAAAGGCCAAAGCAAAAAATGCAAAGGATAAAAAAGGAAAAAATAACGAAATGGAAGTTGCTGACTTTGATGATGATGATGTTGATGGTGCCAATACAGATGTCACTCAGGATGAAACTATGACTGTTGCTGAATTGGATGGAAGCGATCAAAGTGGCAGTAAAATCAAGGGTTCTAATGATATGTCTGTTGATGAGGAGGAGGGGGAGGAGGAGGAGGATGACGACAATGATGAGGGAGACAGTGATTGGGCAGACTCCCAAGAATTTGACTCGCCACCAAGACCAAGAAAACCAGTTATCAAGATATCCTCGGTTAAAGAGGAGGAACCTTCTGATGATGAGGAGGAAGAGGATGAGGATGACAGTGAAGAAGATGACGAAGATGATGCAATTGTCAACAACAAGAATGACAACAGCTCAGTGAGGTGATGTTATTGTGTTTGAATTGACTGCTGTGATTTGGTGTACAGTGGTGTGCGTCTCTGGATTTTGTTTTGCATATTTTCTTTGTCACTCAACTAGAAATTGAGATTTGGATTAATCTCTGGCTAAATCTGAGCCACACAGGAAGATTTGCTTGTATGTCCCTTGTGGTATCATTATTAGCATTTTGCTTTATGTGTTATTGAGCAACACCAGACAAAGAGCATTAGCAATTCAAAATCAAGCTTTATAACTTTTGATTCATGTGTCCCTTGCCTGGTCCCTTGGTGTAATGCTAATCTCAAGTAAAATGTTGCACTTGCACTTAGTAAGAACACACAGTAATTTGCAATTTTGTGTTGCACAAATGGCTTTTGTTGTTGTTGAACTGCACTGGTTTGTAAGAGTGTACTTTTTCGTGTTGCACCCAACTTAATTTGTGAACATTTGCTTTACAAGCTACACATAACCAATTTTTTTAACCATTTATTTCCATATATCAAGACAATCAACTCAAAGACTAGTTGATATTCCAAAGAGGATTCATTCATTCTAATGGGTTGATATTCAACAACATGTGGAGTGGTTGTTCTGAAATATTTGTATTAACTTGACAGCAAATTTATAGCTTAAAGCAATAATATCTTGACAGGGGGTGCTTCATTTTAATACTTTATAGTATTGCTTTAATATGTGGATCCTTGGTTTCCTAACTTACCTGGTTGGGAACAAAATCAGATATCAGCCCCATTAGAAATTAAGTGAATTTATGGGCTGCCCATTTATAACAATTAGCAAGTTTGCTGGTAGTATGAAATCTCAGGCCAAGTATATGTTCCAAACTTAAATACTCAGTGTTTGGGACAAATTGACTTCTGGTAGATCAATTCAGCATCCATAAAAAAGGACTTATCTTCCATATCATAAAAAAGGACTTATCACCCATATCAGGTTCCCTTTTTAAAGCTAATGTTAACCATCATTTTTGGAATGTTTTAGCTGTGTAACTCAACAGTCATTAATATATACATTTTTGTCAGCAAATTTTCATACTGAATTGTAATATTATTTTTTGACATGATTTTGGAACTATGGCCCCTCCCTAAAAACATTTTTTAAAGCCCAACTAAAATTTACTTCTGAGGTAACATTTTGAAATATTTGCACTCTATAAAAATGCCACCCATAGATGACCATTCACCTCCAAATTTGCACCTTATAATGGTGTCATCCAAAAGAAACATCTGTTTTAGGATATCTCTATACAAGTTATACACTCCTTTCATTACAATTAAGACACTTTCATGCTCTCATAATGGAACAAAATTAAATGTTATTCTTCAGATCCAAATTTACCATTTAGGAGGCTTATGACAAAATGTTACTTCAATGACAAGGTTTGTCATATTGCATAATATGCAAGGGAACAATTTTTACATTTCCAAACATGAAAGAGCTTCAAGTTTACTCAGTATTGTATTTGTAAAGCTATGGTCACAATACTTCCAAAGAATGGCTATGAACAGCATTCTGACTAGTGTTCAACCATCTTGTATGAACATTTAATGGTGTTTGTTTGCAAGAAATTTTGCCCTTAGACCATTTGAAGTTGTTAAAAAATAGTCATTTGTCGTAAGGGCAATTGTGACCATACCTTAAAGTACAATCAAAACTCAAAATTATATACCAATTGGCATGATTTGAGCCAGTCAATATTATGTTACTATTGCCTTCTCAAAAAAAAATGGTATATAAAACAAATATTGACTGCTCTTTTATTCTATCAGTAGGAAAAACTATTTCCCCTCAGTGATCTTGAGATTATAGTAATATTTCCCACAACCTTTGGTCTTGGAAAATAGTATGTCTCAAGATCACTTTGGGGCAATAGTTTTTACTTTTGCCCTCATGACCAGTCAATATTTGTATAGGCTACTATTTGTATATATTTTACTACCTGTGCAAAGAAATTAATTCAGTCTTCACTATTCCAATTCATCTTAATCTGTTTTAATGCCTTTCCTTTTCTAAACAATCCATTTCTCTCAAGAGAATCAAGATTCTCCTTGAAATAGAGTTGAAATTGTTGCTTGTTGGGTTTTTATTGACTCTTCATGAAAGTATCTTTAACTCCTATCTGTATTTTTGTAAATGTATTTATCCTGTGATTTCATTAAACCAATCAACTGTCTTTCAAAGATTTTAATCAATTGTAAGGAGTTCAATAAATGCTTTGGACAAGTAATGAATTAGTCTTAAAATAATTGCATTAGCGTCAACAACTGTCAGTTGAATAATCTGTGTTTCAAGAGGTCGTATCGCATTCCTAATTGCATTTACATTTACTTAACTGAATATTCTTCAAGGAAATGACCCTGTGAAATGACTCTTCAGATAGAAAATAAGATATTATTTTGTTTTTATGATGTGTATTTTTGGCACATGACCTTGGCTAAAATATCCTCATAACAGGATGTTTTAGTGCAATATGATTGAAATTAATATCCATTTTAAACTTTTGCGTGTTTATCTTTATGTAATGGACGTTATATTTTTGGTACGGTACAGTATTTGTTTCTGTGGTCAAATCAAGTGTAAATGTAAATCCAATTATTGTTAAATCTTCATCCAGATCTTATCCATCTACAATGTAATCCAGTTACAATGTAGATTCTACATTGTAACTGAATTGCTTGTCCTTACATTGCTTTCAAATTATTTTATATTAATGTAGCAGTTCTTGTAATCAATATCATATGTTTTTCAAGTGACCCTTGTTTGAAAGCCTCTCCGAGAATAATACTGCCTGGGGGAATCATATAAAAATGACGTACAAGTGCTTCCATGCAGCTTGGAAGTAGGGGTTTCTGTGTCAAAATTTGACCAAAATGGGGGTCTTTCAGTGACAAAGTGCAAAAAATGGGCGTCTTTGGATGAAATGCATAAAAAGTAGGGTCTTTACTTGTCAAAAATTAAATACACAATTTCAACAAATTTAGCGAAATTGTGCGAAAAATCACATCAAATTAAGAAAATGATCATTCTTTGAGTGACAAAGGTGTGTTAAGTTCTTTAAGTGATAATGATATTTTTAAAAAATTGAGTGACAGTTGGTAAAAATAGGTGGTCTTGTTGAGTGCAAGCAAAAAAAGTGGGTCTTTTTGGTGGCACATGGCATACTTCTAAAGTCCCCCCCCCCCTCGAATACTCCATCAATTAGTTTAATGGCAATCTTGGCAAGATGCCTGTAGTATGTGGTTTGCGCTAAAGACAATATACCTAGATGTTAGAAAGTTGAAATTCAGCTTCTAATATCATTGTTAGTGTTGTACTAGATGCTAGTATAGTATTACCAGTATGATATTAAATCAGTTGAGAGCTTAATTCAGAGCCTAGGAGCATAGGCCCTATATAGATTTTTGTCATGTAGATGGTTAAGGTGTCTGGTCCATGATAGATCTGCCCGAAGATTTCTAGTAAAAATCGGCATAAATGATATTTTATCGATGTAGAACCGATTTTTAAAAAAAAAATTGGGGGTCACCAGACTCGTTTTTGCATGAGAGTCGTTTTAAAAACAGCATTTTTTGGGGAAATTAGTACAGGGGTCTATGGGAAAAGTGGCAAAAGTGACATTATTTAGTGTTGATTCAAAAAATCTGCCCGAGCATTTTTGTTATTTTTTCACAAAATGTTCTTTCAAATAAAAAAATAAAAATTTGGGGTCACCGACTTAATTTTCCAGAAAAATATTAAAATATGGCAATTTTTAGCTTCAAAACACTACTCAGAGTAAATGCGCATGCGTATTGCGGCACTTACCAACTCAGACACTAGCGCGTATTGGTACAAGTGGACGGCGCGTGGACCAGACACCTTAAAAGAACTATTTTATCACCTAAAATTACCCAGTAATGATATATAATATCTCTATTTTCTTAATTGCTGACTATGCTGTGTTGTGCATGATACAATATAATTAAAAGTCTCTTTAAAGTCACTTTAGAGCGTGTTTGACAAAGTTTGCTTAAAGTTGCATGCAGTGTTCCTGTAAAGTATTTGTTTCTATGGTCAAATCAAGTATAAATGTAAATCCAATTATTGTTAAATCTTCATCCAGATCTTATCCATCTACA